>VSMD01120305.1:0-10529 GCA_008750895.1 Mirza zaza
CGGTCCCCTTCTGACCGAGCTCCAGCTCCAAGGTCAGCCTTGGGGAACCCCAAGGAAGCCAGCGGACGTCTCCGTCTGGCCCCCACCGGCGACCCACCAGCGCGTCCGCCTAGGCCCTGATGCCGGTCCGCTAGTCCGGGGCTACCATCTATGCACTCCTTCCCCGGCTCTGCGTCCTTCCAGCGGTCTGTCGAATCCCGGACGAGCCCCCAAATGTTATACTCGGGATTCACAAGGCCGCAGGACAGAGAGACAGAGTCACCGAGGCTGTAATTACCAAAAGGAGTTTTATTGTCTAGCTCGAGCTAGGGTCCGAGCCCCCAGAGTGCCAGCGCAGTGGCCTCTTCCCCGGGCAAGGACCCTCCTTTGTGTGCAAGTCCCCTTTTATAACTTCACTACCTACATACTGGTCAAGCATCCACCCCCACAGTGATTTTTTTATTTTTTATTACTTCAGCCTGCCCCTGATAGGCCCTAACCTGTTCCGGGTCCTAGCTGAGGGACTCAGGTTTCCGCTCTCTTTGTCTTTCTCCTCTGCATCCCATAATATACTCATGATGCCTTGCGGTAGGCAATTAAGCAGTAAACAGCAGCTGGAAGATGTCTGTTCCTTATAGCCCAGTATCTTACAACATTTCTTTTTTATATTGTTGACACTTCATGTTGTTCTCTGCTAATCTTTTCTCTATGTGTATATATATATATTATTTTTTTACATAGACATACAGACCCACAATTAATGTCATTTTGTACCTATGCTTGTTGTTTTCTTTTTTCTTTAACCTTATAGTTAACTAGTTTTCCATATTTAAATATAATTTGAAAACATAGATATTAATGGTTATGTGATAGTCTATCATCTATTTTCCATAATTTATTTATGTTCCCTCATCTCCAATTTTATTGCTGTTACATATAACACCATATAAATATCTTTGTCTCCATCCATGACTTCTTTAGGGTAATATACTAGAAAGGGGAATTAGTGAGTGAAAGGATCAGAACTATGTTCATGCCATGTTACTACCAAGGAGATTGCGCCAATTTGCATTCCTACCAGCAGTGAAAGAGTATAATTCTCCGAATGCATGCTAATATCATATTTGCTAAATTGGTAAGTGGAAAAAGTTATGGTTTTTTGAGTTTACAATTTGTACTGAACATCTTTCCTTAATTTATTTCCATATGAATATCTTCTACTGTGTTTTGCCTAACCATATCCTTTGCCCATTTTCTGTTTTCATTTTAGGGTTTTGTTTTTCTTGGTAATCCATTTTTATAAGGTATTTTTATCCTTGATATATTAGTCCTTGTTCTCTCCAACACAAGTGGTAAATGATTTCCTAATTTTTTAACTTTTTTTAATTGACAAAATTGTACATTTACCATGTAAAAAACGACATTTTGAAATATATATACATCATGGAATGGCTAAATTAAGCTAGCTAATCTATGCATTACCTAACATAGATATCATTTTTGTGGTGAGAACACTTAAAATCTACTCTTAGCATTTCTCAAGAATATAGTATATTGTTAATATTAACTATAGTCATCATGTTGTACAATAAATCTCTTGAACTTACTCCTAACTGGAATTTTGTATCCTTTGGCCAACATCTGCCTTACTCCTACCCTACTGCCCCAGCCCCTGGTAACCACCACTCTACTCTCTACTTCTATGAGTTCAACTTTTTTAGATTTCACATGTAAGTGAGATCATGTGGTATTTGTCTTTCACATAACATAGTGTCCTCTGGAATGTACCATTTCCATCATAAGATAAATTGCTCCTTCATCTGTAAGACCTATCTTAGGGCTGGATATCTTGACAGTAGCCAGTGCCTGGCGGCAGCTTCATTTGCATAGTCACCACTTGTCTTGGTGAAACACTAACAGGGCCAGTAGCATTCCCAGCTTTTCAAATGGAGAATAGTTCTTTACTGAGAAATATGTTTGTAGCCACAGAAATGTAGGAACTTGCACTGCAACTCTCCTATATTGTGTTTCTCCAAAGATTCCGCACGGCATTCTAATCTAACAGAACCATTGCAGCGTCATCTTACAAGGCCTGTGTGTAGGATGGCGTGTATCATAGCCCGATCCTTTCTGAAAGAATTTGCTCTACCTGGCAGCAGGCGGGCAGTGGGTGGGCAGTGTTGCCCAGAGTGGTGCACGGGATCTCCCAACCCAAAGAGGCCTATCGATTGCTCTGCCTCTTTCTTAGTAGAGGATGTGGTGCAGTGACTTGTCCTTTGCCTTGGAAGGACATCCCACGGGCCCCAGAACACTGTCCTTGAGAGCTTCCCCGAGGTGACAAGCCCCAACAGTGCTCCACCTCTGTACCTCACCCTCTGTTGCTCCAGTTTCTGATCACAGCATCTGAGTACTTGCTGCGTGTTACTGACACCATGTTATTAATAGAAGGGCCCTGGTGTTCTCCAGAATTCCATGATAATCAAGGTCCCTCAGGGATGTATTGTGATGGAGAAAAGGAGAGTTAACCGTTACCGGGCAAGACAGCAAATGTGTACTGCTGGCCACCCAAGTGAGCAGTGTTGACCTTTTGAGTTAAATAAGTCAAGCAATATCCTCATTAATTAGCTACTGACTGCCTGACTCTTAGGAGCACGACAGTCTACATGCTGTCACCTTGTGTCCCTGGGGGTCAAAGTCCCCTGGTCCCCATTTTGGTCCTGCTGCTCTTTGGAGTCCTTCTTCCCACTTTGCTTTTGAGTGTAGTGCTGCTGCCTGGTTGCTGCTGCTTCAGAATTCTGCTGTCTCCACTGCGTTCAGGAGACCAGTTCCACAGCGACGTCTCCTGCCATTAGTCCTGCCCTGCAAAGGCAGTCACTGGTGGTGTCTCCAGGGTGCAGGGCTCTCTCGCTCCTGAACTCCCAATTGCCTCAGAGTCCTCTGGGCCCTCTAGGGTAGCACGTCAGGAGTCTGTTGTGGCTGGTTTTCACCCCTGAGCTCTGCAGGGAAGGAATACTTACTCGAAACACAAAGTTTTAGAGAGAAGGGGAGTGGCCAAGTCTGAAGGAGAAAGGGGCCTCCTCAGCTAACGTCCTTCCCTTATTTATTTCCAAGGACATGTGCAAAAGGTCAGGGCTGTTTGCTAATTTAACAACTTCCATACAGATCACTTTGTACACAGCAACCAGGCAGCTTCGAGCAGGCATTTTCACCTTCCTTCACCTGCTCATGTTCTTTCCATCCATTCATCCTTTCTTTAGTCCTAGCCCCCACAGGGGTCCCTACCCCTTTGTGATAAAACCATTCTAAATTGAGGTTACCTGAGTCATCTGACCCTTTCCTCAATGTGCTGTCAGTGTCGTTGCAGTATCTGCGTCTTTGTGTTGTGGAGTATTGTTCTTTCCAAGATGCAGTGAGCCACTGGGGCCAGCACCAGGTGTTCTTGCCAGGATGGTAAATCCTGACTTACAGGAGGGTGGCTCCATTATCAATAAACTCTCCACATCAAGTCTTAATTCCACCATGCCTAGTCCAGGATCTATAACTTGCATTTTATCTGGTTGTATAGCTGTTTTTTTTTTTTTTTTTCTTTTCGAGATAGAGTCTCTCTTTGTTGCCCAGGCTACAGCGAGTGCCGTGGCATCAGCCTAGCTCACAGCAACCTCAATCTCCTGGGCTCAAGCGATCCTACTGCCTCAGTCTCCCGAGTAGCTGGGACTACAGGCATGCGCCACCATGCCCGGCTAATTTTTTGTATATATATATTTTAGTTGATCAATTAATTTCTTTCTATTTTTAGTAGAGATGGGGTCTTTCTCAGGCTGGTTTCAAACTCCTGACCTTGAGCAATCTGCCCACCTTGGCCTCCCAGAGTGCTAGGATTACAGGCGTGAGCCACTGTGCCCGGCTTGTATAGGTGTTTTGATGGCACATTCATTTTCTCCACTGAGACGCTTAATCCATCAATCTCATTTCTCTTTGTAGCCTGCAGCTTTGGTTTTAAGCCTGAGGGAGAACACCCATTAATTGGTTGTGAAATTCTTCAGTGGATGTAGGCAAAATGTTCTCATATATGAGGCTGCAATTGGAACATAAAATAGAGTATATTGTAAGTAGTGAGAGTATTCTTTCAGGAAAATGTTTTGGGATATCTATTTTCTTAATTATTTATACAATAGATATACACATTTTTTTTCTTCTGCCTTTAATGCTTTTACTCCAGATATCAACATGGGCTCCTTCCCCTATATGCTTCAGGGTTTCTTCAAGTGTAACCTCAATGAGAACTTCCTTGGTCACACACTATATGCCTCCTTCATGAATTCTCTACCTTTCTTTCTGAGTTTTTTTTCTAAGAACTTATCATAATCGACAATAATAGTGTTTTACTTTTTCCCTCCTGTTTTCCCAAACTACAATAAAAACTCCATGAGCATATGTGGTTTTTCTTTTGCTCACTGCTGTAAACCCCATGCCAAGAATAGTGCCTGCTACATAGTAAGTGCTAAAAAGTTGTTGTATACAGGATGTGCACATTTATGTTTTTATTGTCATACAAACAAAAGTGCATTGCTTAGAGTGGATTAAGGCTAAAAAACCAGAAAAAAACCCTCTTTAGAGAAACTCTCGTAATCTGTGTAAGACCTCTATGAGTGTTCGTATCAATAAAAAAAGGGTAAAATAGTACAAAATTGATTAGAATAGAATTGATTAGAAAATATAAAACACATCATGGGTAGAAATGGTAAGTGTTGTTTCTGAAACACAATGTTTCAAGTTGATATATGTATATTATTCAGTTTTGAATATATTTATAAATATATGTATAATTATGTATATTACTATAAATGCTATATATTCACATATTATATATTCCCACACATATCCACTAAGTCGGCTTCCTCATTCTTCAGCTATTTGCTGAAATGGCATTTTCTCAGTGAGGCCTTTCTTGACCACCCTTTACAATTTAATCACCTCTCTATAATTCCCTGTCTACTTTTCTTTTTCAAAATAGCACTGGCCAATCTCACCTACTACATATTTTTACTTTTTATATTGCTCAGACTCAGTTCCTCTCCTCCCCCTGCCCTACACTATGACACAAGCATCATCAGGGCAAGGTGCTGTTTTTCACTGCTGTGTCCCAGTACCTACAAGAGTTCCTGAGGAATGGTAGGCACTCAGGACAATCTGTAAATGAACTTAGGTGTTTGTGGGTGTGTTGAGTCTTAAAGTATAACCAATTATTTCCTACAGGGCGTTAAGCATTTTCATGTATGTGTTGTAGTGTTTTAAAAGAAAAGCTTAACATATGCTTAAAACACTCTATAAAGAAATTCTTACATGAAGAAAACATGAGCAAAAATTAATTTTCATTATAATAGTGAAATTATTTTACTATATTTCACTACTTATAGTAATGGAAAATTGGAAACATTTTAAATGTTCAACAATTGAGAAGATTATATAGATCAACATGGATAAATCCCAAAACCATAGACTAGCAAGTTTCAGAAGAGCATACATGTTACCATTTATATAAAAACAAGCAAACCAAAAATACACATTTACAGATACAAACATATGAAGTAAAAGTTTGAATAAGTAGAGAGGATCAGCAAACACTGAGCTGAGAGTGGCTGTCCACAGTGGGAGAACTATTGGCTGGGGGATGATTTTGCAAAGGTACACGTGGACATTGAGTTTTATAATCTTTTACTTGTTAACAAGGGAGTAGGTGGTCATGTTATTCTCTGTTCTTTTCTCTTCGTGTGAAATCCTGTATTTAAAAAATTACCAAGTTTCCTATACCGTAAGAGGGTTGGCTGTATCTCTCAGTGCACATCCCCTGCCCCCACTGCTTTCTGGGAACTGGAGCCCTGGGGGCCTCTGGGATGGCAGTTCTCCAGCCCTGGGTGCTTAAACGTTGTGCTCCCAGGAGAGGCAGAATACCCTGGGGTAACAGTGTCGCCCACTATCACTGGCTCCTCTATCTCAGACTATCTCAGTCTCTGTTTAGGGGAAGTTTTGACCAATCTTAAGCATCCCTAAGGACAGCTCTAGAATGAAACAGACAGGCAGGCAGCAAAAGCTGACAGTCCTGTGATAAACAGGTGAAATGCAAAAGTCACAGTTTTGCAAGGCTTCCCACCAAAGTATGACAAGAGGCTGAGGACAGACTTTCACACCAACGGAATGATGAGATACAGGCACTAAGTGTTGCAGCCTCTGAAAGGATGTCTATAATTAGGAAGTCAATATTTTGTCAAAGAATTACTTAGACATATTTTGCTTTCTGTACACAAGTTTGCTCATATTAAAAAGCTACTCATTAGACTCTTGTCAATGGACAAATGATGATATAAGATTCATATGTGAGGACAAGTAGGCAATTGGAGATACAATGGGAAAATGAATTTGATGTTTATATTTTTAGGTAAACTTAGTTGGCAGCTAAGAGTTCAGTCTGGGAAGTCCATCTATCCTATCCAGAACACCCAAGAAAATATTAGTTTTCATGGATTCTCTAACAAAACTTGAGAGTTTAGCTGTTGAGTATATGTGACAGGTTGTCTCTTTAAAATCTATGTCTGTATCCTATGAATATCAGCTAGGGCCGATCTGTATTAATTTCCTCATTAGAATTGCTCAATTTCCCTCACTTTGGTCAAAGCAATTTTGACCATGAAATCTTTAGTCTCCTTAACACACAATCATCATTGGGATGTCAGCTGAGCAAACTGGCTGTGTAACAACATTTAAGCATCTGGAAATCATATATATATATAGATATACTCTTTCTATGCAATATTTAACATTAATTTCATTTCTTAGGATTACTCTAGTCAGTAAATTTATTTTAGTCTGAAGGGCCTTTACAATTTAACTGGTTTTGTCATTTATTTCAAAGTAAGAAATAAATAATGAACCATACATTCTGATAATTTTTAGCCATGGTTTTATTCTTGTTATATTTATATAATGGTCATCTTCCATGTGATTTTAAGGCTTACATTGATTGGTGCCTTTTTAAACATAGCTAATCTGATTATGTTACTGTCTGCTGAATGGAGGTACTTTCAGGTCTTGGTGATCATTGGACAAAAAGAATTTTAGAAGGCACCACATAAGCCAAAACAAGCAGCTTTTACTGAAAGACTGAAAGTGAAAATACACCCTCTTGAGAGAGAGAGAGCGGCTGTACCAGGAGAATGTGGTTTTTGGTCTTATGAAGTCTTACTCATTGAGAGGAGGAATATTCAGGCTAAGGGGTTGGTTTTTACTAATAATTTGGGTAGTAATCCCTAGAGTTGGGTTCCTTCCCATTTTCATACTTTATATAGTTGTTTCAGAACTTTCATGGTGATTTCAAGGGTGGAGAAATTTTAAAACCACAATGCAAATGATACTGTAATTAGCCAAAGTTCCTGTAAGGTGACCTGGATAGCTGACAAGCTGGTTCTGGCCTCTGGCTATCAACCCCCCTTAGTTAGACTTTAACACCTGCAATGACTCTGCAAGCCCCAGCATCTGGTCCCAGCCCTGTCTCCTGCTCTAACAATTGTATAATATGTAGAGATGTTTCTGGTGACTTCCCCTTTAGAAATGCAAAGATTTCACCTGTTTGGCATATGACTATGTACCTGGCATGAGTTACTTGGTAATCTCAATTTGGAATCTGTAAAGGGAAAATCCAAGCCAAGTTTCAGATTGTTCAGTAACAATTTTATAAGATGACAGTTTAGAGGTATTCTAAGGTTTAGATCATAGTAATTATCATTAGGGGTAGTTGTAGAACTTTCAGCTAAGGAATATGAACTTTTTTTTGGCATATTATGGGGGTACAGATTTTAAGGTTTCAATAAATGCCCTTTTCCCCTCTCTCCCCACAAGTCTGAGTCTCCAGTATGACCATCCCCCAGATGGTGCACATCTCACTCATTATGTATGTATATACCCGCCCCCTCCCCCCTCCCACCTGCCCAATACCCTATTACTGTAGTACCTATGTGTCCATTTAGGTGCTACTCAGTTAATACCAGTTTGCTGGTGAGTATATGTGGTGCTTGTTTTTCCATTCTTGGGATACTTCACTTAGTAGTATGGGTTCCAGCTCTAACCAGGAAAATATAAGATGTGTTATATCGCCGTTGTTTCTTAGAGCTGAATAGTACTCCATGGTATACATATACCACATTTTATTAATCCATTCTTGGATTGATGGGCACTTGGGCTGTTTCCACAGCCTTGCAATTATGAATTGTGCTGCTATAAACATTCAAGTGCAGTGTCTTTTTTTGTAGAGTGTCATTGGATCTTTTGGGTAGATGCCCAGCAATGGGATTGCTGGATCAAATGGTAGATTCACTTGTATTGCTTTAAGGTATCTCCATATTGCTTTCCACAGAGGTTGAACTAGTTTGCAGTCCCACCAGCAGTGTAGGAGTGTTCCTCTCTCTCCGCATCCACGCCAGCATCTATTGTTTGGAGACTTTTTGATAAAGGCCATTCTCACTGGAGTTAAGTGATATCTCATTGTGGTTTGGATTTGCATTTCCCTGATGGTTAGAGATGTTGAGCATTTTTTCATATGCTTGTTGGCCATTCTTCTGTCTTCTTTTATTTATTTATTTATTTATTTTTTTCCAAATTCTGTGGGTACAAATATTGTTAAGGTTACATATCTTGCCCCTGCACCTCTCCCCACCCCGCTCTGCCAGAGCTTCAAGTGTGTCCAGTCTTCAAAAAAGTTTCTGTTCAAGTCCTTTGCCCACTTTTTAATAGGGTTATTTGATTTTTTTCTTGCTGATTTTCGTGAGTTCTAAGTATATTCTAGTTATCAGCCCTTTATCAGATGGGTAGGATGCAAAACTTTTCTCCCATTCTCTAGGCTGTTTATTTTCATGACTGTTTCTTTGGCTGTGCAGACGCTTTTTAGTTTCATCATGTCCCATTTATTTATTTTTGTTGCTGCTGTGATTAGCTCTGGGGACTTCATAAACTCTTTGCCTAGGCCGATGAGTAGGAGAGTGTTTCCAACATTTTCCTCTAGAATTCTAATAGTTTCATTCTAATAGTTTTATCCAGTGTGAGTTGATTTTTGTGAGAGGTGAAAGGTGTGGATCCTGCTTTAGCCTTCTACAAGTGGCTATCCAGTTTTCCCAGCACCATTTATTGAAAAGGGATTCTTTTCTCCACCATATGTTTTTGTCTGCTTTGTCAAAGATTAGATGGCTATATGAGGATGGTTTTATACCAGGATTCTCAGATCTATTCCACTGGTCAATATTCCTATTTCTGTGCCAATACCACATTGATTTAATTACTACAGCTTTGTAGTATAGTTTGATATCTGGCATATTAATACCTCCCATTTTGTTTTTGTTGCCTAGAATGGCTTTTGATATTCGGGGTCTTCTTTGGTTTCATACAAAGCGTAAAATTATTTTTTCTGTATCTGTGAAGAATGCTGATGGGATTTTAATAGATATTGCATTGAATCTGTAGATCAGTTTGGGTAGTATAGACATTTTAATGATGTTGAGTATGCCGACCCACGAGCATGGTATGGATTCTCATCTGTATACATCCTCTGCTATTTCCTTCCTCAGTGTTTCATAGTTCTCCCTATAGAGGTCTTTTACCTCCTTGGTTAAGTATATTCCTAGGTACTTTAATTTCTTTGTTGCTATTGTGAAGGGAATTGAGTCTTTAATTTGGTTCTCAATTTGATCGTTGTTGGCGTATATGAATGCCTCTGATTTCTGTGTATTGATTTTGTATTCTGAGACTTTACTGAATTTATTTATCAGTTCCAGGAGTTTCTTGGTTGAGTCATTGGGTTTTCTAAATATAATATCATATCATCAGCAAACAGTGAAAGTTTGATCTCTTCTGCCCCTATTTGGATACCTTTAATTCCACTTTCCTGTCTGATTGCTGTGGCCAGAACTTCCAGCACTATGTTGAATAGAAGTGGAGATAGTGGGCAGCCTTGTCTGGTTCCAGTTCTAAGTGGGAATGCTTTCAGTTTTCCCCATTCAGTATGATGTTGGCTATGGGTCTGTCATATATGGCTTGTATCATTTTTAGTTATGTTTCTTCTATACCTATTTTCTTAAGTGTTCGTATCATGAAAGGGTGTTGAATTTTGTCAAAAGCTTTTTCTGCATCTATTGAAAGAATCATGTGGTCTTTGTTTTTGCTTCCGTTTATGTGGTGAATTGCATTTATAGATTTACGTATGTTGAACCATCCCTGCATCCCTGGGATGAAGCCCACTTGGTCGTGATGGATTATTTTTTTGATAAGCGTCTGGATTCGGTTAGCTAAGATTTTGTTGAAAATTTTTGCATCTATATTCATTAGGGATATTGGTCTGTAGTTTTCTTTTTTTGTTGCATCCTTTCCTGGTTTTGGTATCAGAGTAATGTTCGCTTCATAAAAGGTGTCGGGGAGGTTTCCGTTCTTCTTGATGTTGTGGAATAGTTTCTGCAAGATAGGTACTAGTTCTTCTTTGTAAGCGAGGTAAAATTCAGGTGTGAAACCAT
>VSMD01120307.1:0-45171 GCA_008750895.1 Mirza zaza
CACATTTAAAAAATTCTGCACACATTAATCTGAAAATGTAGGTGAAATGGACTTCAAAAACCACAAACTACAAGAACTCATCCCATATGAAACAGGAAATTTGGATAGTCCTATAACTATTGAGGAAATTGAGTTTGTAATTTAAAACTCCCCCCCCCAATAAAAGACATTTCCAGGCCCCTATAGTTTCATTGAAAATCATTTCAAATATTTAAAGGGGAATTAACACCAATTTTCACAATTTCTTCAAGAAAATAGAGGAGGAATGAACTCTTTTTAATTCATTTTATGAGGTCAGAATTACTGTGATACCAAAACCAGACAATGATAGCACCCTCTGCAAAAAAAAAGCTAAATAAACCAATATTCTTCATGCATATAGAGGCAAAAATCCTTTAAAATATTATCAAACAGAATTTGTCAATATATTTTAAAAAACATGTATACCTTGACCAAGTAGAATTTAATCCAGATTTCCAAGGATAGCTCAATATTTTAAAAATTGGTCAACATAATCACCATAATAATAGGCTAATGAAGAAAAATCACAAGATCATATAAATTAATGCAGAAAAAAGTATTTGACAACATTCAATACTCGTTTCTGATAAAAACTAATAATAATAAGAGGAATAGAGGGGAGCTTCCTCAAGTTTACGAAAAGGATCTACAAAACACCTGAAGCTAACATTTCACTTACTAGGAAATAATGAATGCTTTCCCCCTAAGGTCAGGGCCAGGGAAGGATGTCTGCTTTCACCACCTGTACTCAACAAAGTGTTGGGGGTTCTACCTAGAGCAAAAGGGTAAGAAAAGGAAATACAAGGCATGGAAATTGGAAAGGAGGAAATTAAACTGTCCTTATTTGTAGATGACATAATTGTCTATATAAAAAATCCCAAGGAATACACAAATTTAAAAAACTAGAAATTAATAAGTGATTTCAGTAACATGACAGGACTCAATATCAACATGCAAAATCAATTGTTTTTCTCTACACTATCTATAAAACAGAAACAAATTAAAAATATGACATCATTTAGAACTTCTCAGAAATGGAATACATGTGTGTAAATGGAACAGAATGTGTACAGGACTTGTATGTTCAAAACTATAAAATTCTGATGAAATAAATGAAAGAATATCTAAGTAAGTCGAGAGACATGCAGGGTTTTATATTGGAGAATTCAACATAGTAAAGATGTTACTCCTCCCCCAATCAATATACAGGTTTAATGTAATTCTCTCAAACTCCTATCAAGATGTTTTGTAGATATGGACAAGATTATTCTAAAATTTATATGGAAAGGCAAAGGAACCAGAATAGATCAAACAATTTTGATAAAAAGGAACAAAGTGTGAGGAATCACTCTTCCTGATTTTAAGATGATGATTTATATAGCTACAGTAATGAAGATGGTGTTGTCTTGGCAGAGAGACAGACACATAGATCAATCAGTAGAACAGAATAGAGAGCCTGGAAATAGATCTACGCAAGTATAGCCAACTAATTTTTGAGAAAGATGTAAAAGCAGTTCAAAGAAAGAAGATGGTATTTTCAACAAATGCTACTAGAGTAATTGTACAACCACAGGCAAAAGTAAACCTTGACCTAAGTCTCACACTTTTTACTCTATAAACTTAACTCAATATAGATCATTGATTTAAATACAAAATGTGAAACTATAAAAATTTTAGTAGAAAATCTTCAGGATCTAGGATTTGTTATGGAGCTCTTAAAGTTGACACCAAAATACAATTCATAACAGAAAAAAAGTGATAAATTGAACCTAATAAAAATTAAAAACCTTAGCTCTGCAAAAGATTCTGCTCATGCATTAAAAGACAAGCTATAAACCACGAAAAAAATTTGCTATCATATCTGACAAAGACTAGTATTTAGAATTTATAAAGAACTCTTAAAACTCAACAGCAGAAAATAGGCAAAAGATATGAAGAGATAGGAAATCATGGAAGAGGACATTTGAAGGGCAAATAAATACATACAAAGATGTTTGCTATCTCTGGCCCCTAGAGGAAATGCAAATCAAGACGGCAGTAAGATATCACTTCACACCTATCAGAATGACTAAAATAAAAAATAGCAATGATACCAAATGTCAGCAAGGATGCAGAGAAACTGATCTCTCATATTGCAGATGGGAATGTAACATAGTACCACTGCTCTGAAAAATAGCTTTGTAATTTCTTTTAAAACTAAAAATATAATATAACCCAGAAATCACACTCCCGGGCATTTATCGAAGAGAAATGAAAACTTAAGTCCACATAGAAGCCTATATATGAATGTCAGCTTTATTTGTAATAGCCCCAAAGTGGAAACAACCAAAATTGCCTTCAACAGGTAAATTGTAAAATAAACTGTTGTCCATCCAAGTCCTGGAATATTACTCAGTAGTGAAAAGTGGGATACTAGTACACATGACAGCTTGACAAGATCTCAGGGACACTGTGCTGAGGGAAAAGGGGCAGCCCCAAATGTCACATTCTGCATTATACCATTTCAAAGTAAAAAATTTTAGAAAGCCGACACTGCATACCTTTACAAGAAAACAGTAGATTACTGGTACTTGCAATGTGTAAACGAATCTTAGAAGATTATATTGTGCAAAAGAAACCAGGTATAAACAGCTCCTGCTGTATGCTTTCCTCTCTGAGAAGTTCAAGAACAATCACGACTAATGGGCAGTGATGTAAGTCAAACAGCAGTCTCTTGGTTTTGGAGAAAAATGAACTGGGAAGCAGCAATAACGAGACATAAGAAATGAAAATGTTCTATAGCTCTTCATCTATAGCACTACAGGTGTACATAGGTAAAAGGAATCAGTAAGCTGTACACTTAAGTGTGTGTGTATCTGTGTGTCTGTGTGTCTGTGAGTGTCATATGAAAAATAAAAGGAAAGGAAAAAACCTTCTTGTCTTGTGAATTTCTAAACTGCCAGGGCTGGGCTCTCCCTGAGGGGCGGCTCCTTCTTCCTGGCACCTGGGACCTTTACCCACGTGCACTTTCCTCTGCCCTTGGTCCTGAACCCAGGCCAGGGACAGGGCAGAGGAACAACTTTCTTCTCTACTCCCTGCTAGAATGTCCCCTTGCTCCTAGATGATATTTCTGCAATCACCATTTTTACTGCTATTTCCACACCAGAAGCTTGAGCAAGTTTGCCTGGAGCAGGAGATCTCAAATGCGGTCCCAGCTCAGCCACATCTGGGAACTTGTTAGAAATGCAGATTCCAGGCCTACACCCCAGACCTCTGAGTCAGCACGGCTTGGGGGAGGCAGCACTCTGTGTTTCACAAGCTCCCCAGGCCACTGTGGGGGCCCCGGGAAGTCGGAAGGCCAGCAACCTGGAATCACTGCTGCAGGAAGCTGGCTCTGAGACAGGTCTACAGGGGGGGAGCTCTGCTGCGGCCTAGGAGCTGGGGCCGGTAGCAGCTCCAAGTATTCCAGCAGTGACCCTTCTAGTAGCCAGGGTCACCCCACTTCCAGTGATCTGCCTGAACTTCATCCACAGGAAGAGGTGAGCAGGGACTTTGGCTGCTACACTTTGTCAGGGCACATGCTTAGATCTAGACATAGGCAGACTTTCTTGGATGGCCTATTTGATGAGCGACTCTATGCTTGAGCTGGTCTCTTCTCCGTTATATTTAACTGAAGACTGCTGCGAGAAGCCAGCAGACTCTGCTGCCTAGGTGGCCCGAGTCTGTCCCTGACCACCTGGTGGTGGAGGCTGACAGCTTCTCATGCAGTCAGTGAGGCGTTTGCGGGTCTCCCCACGCCTCTTAAGGTCTACAACTGCATCCCCATCCTGAGAACGCTTTCTGTCTTAGTTAGGAATTTTTTGGAAAGTTCTGAACGAAACTTGAACAAGCTTAGGAGCAAAAGTGCTGAGGCCAGAGGTTATTTAGAGAGTAAGGTTTCTCAAGAAACTCAAGAGGAGGCACTTCACAACCCCCTGGGAATGGACCGTAACCAGCAAGAAAAGGCAACAGCCGGAACCAGGGAGTGTTCTTTTTCCAACCTCTAGCCGTCCTCCTCTTGGCACATGCATTTGACTCTTCTCTCCGCAACCCATAGTTTCCTCTGCTTCTCAGGGTCCATGGAAGGCTGAAAAGGACCACTCAGTCCAGGTTTAGACTTCATCTCTACAAGATCGCTGCCTGGCTGCTGTGGTCTCTCTGCCCCTGCCTCTGCCCCAGCACAAACGACCAGACTGTAACTTTGGTCGGGTGTCCCCTCCCCACCTCCTATTGTCCAATCAGCTGTGGCCAGGATTGGGCTCAGGAAGCAAAATCTCTGGGGTCCACTCTTTGAGGATCATGAGGCAACTCTCAGGGAGAGGGGCAGGGCAGACAGCCCACTCCCTCCCGCAGTGTTCTCACAGATGCATGCAAACATGCATGGAGAATCTCATGGCTCACAAGCGCAATGTTCATCCTCATTAGAAATGATAGAATCAATTTTCTTCACTGGATCTCTGTGAAGCCTAATTCATTTTGAAAGGGAAAGGAAAATTATTTAATTTTCAGGGGTTTCAGTGTGAAGGGTAAATTAAATAATGACATGGAGCACATCATTGGCAGTAATTTTTGCCTTCACCCCCTCCCAGAAACCACTTTTCTTTTTCAGTCATTAGAGATTATTTAAAATTATTTTGAGGGGGAAAATGCTGTTCTAACAACTATAAACGGCTTATATTGTCTCTCTCAACCTTTTAAAAGACGTTATATTTTGCAAAAATTAAATTGCATCAGACTCAGAATCTCTGGAAACCGAGCAGGCAGACTCCTCCAATTAAGCCTCCTTCCCGCATCTGCTGCAATATTTTGCCAATAAGTCATTCCAATCCAAATATAGTTCTGATTCTCGCAGCACTTTCTGTAGCAATTAAGTGTGTATTTTTTAACATCCCCATGTTGCATTTGGCATTCACTTCCCGCCGGCCTCCGTTCCGAGACCACCTGCAGTCTAATTCTGGCCTCCCCTGCACTCTCTGCAGGCTCTAACACGGTTGCCTGCCTGCCCTCGCCTTGCTTTGCAAATCTACAGTGAACAAAGAAAATCAGTGGCTTCTGTTCTTTGCCACCTGGGAGATGAAGCAATAGACCCTCTGTGCCACCTCTCAGGCAAGGAGGAGGGGAGTCTACTCCCCGCCTAGACCTCCCTCCATGGCCCTACCCTAATATTCCCCTGCCTACTCCGGAACTCCGCCTGGAAAATGACACCGTGGTTAATTACACCTGCCAGGGCTGCTGGGGATCCTACAATCGCCATCCCAGTTCTTCCTCACAGCATTGCAGGAGGTAGTACCACTTCCACGCCCCGGTGCAGACTGGGCAGCCCCTGAAGCTGCCTCTGAGTTGGGGCTGTGTGTGCAGGAAGCTTGCTGGGAGGGCCACCTGGAGAGAAGGAAGGCAAGCAAGAGGGGGCAAGGCACCTGTGCAGGCCCCCAGGGCCACGCAGCCCCACAGCAAAGACCTTTGCCTCCCACGGGGAGCTACAACCCACAGGCAGGTGGAGGTGTCTCACTTGGCATGAGGCAGCGTGTCCTCACGCCCCTAAATCAGCCAGTCACTGGACATGGCACAGTGTGGGCGCCACTGCCACCTCCCAAAAGAGGTGGGCAGATAGGCTGGGGGCTGAGGTCCCACAGCAGGTGAGAGGAGAAGTGGTTTGAGCCCATGCTCCGATTCTGTACACCCTCGGTATCCCCTCCACTGCTACCTGCCCCCTCCTGCTACCTCCTTCCTGAGCCATCAGACCACGTTCCCCATGCTGCAGACGCACCTACACCTCCCTTTCTCCCTCTCCCACCACAGCTCCTCGCCAAATCCTAGTGGGGTACACTTCCAGACGTCTCAGCCTCCCACAGCCCTCGCCTCCTGCTCTGCTGTCCTGGCCTTCCTTGTGCGCTCAGCAACACTCCTCTAGACTAAGCAAGCCACCAGCACTGCTTTGCATCTCTCCCCACCTCCCTGCTGCCCATAGCAGCTAGCCCGAATCACAGCTCAAAGGATGGATTAAGCACGGATCAGGCTTCTTCCCAGAAAAATCTGGGGCCTCCCGCTGCCTAGACCCATGAGCAAAACCCAGCTCCCTGGTCTGCTGTCCAGCTTCATCTGCCACTGTTCCTGGGTCTGAGCATTGGCCACGTGGACCCACCACTGTTCTCAGACACCCCTGCCTGACAAGGAGTGCTTAGTATCCACCTTCCGCCTCTTCTCTAGCAGAAAGACCACAAAACCAGCATAAGAGACCCATTGCTGAGGCAGCTTGGGCCTTGGAAGATGTTGCAGTACATCCCAGGGTAGCTAGAAGAGGAAAGATAGAGACTGACGAGGTAACAAAGAGTAGAAAAAGTATTCGGAACTGAGAAGGGAGAAACACGCTAAAAATTCATAGGCAAATGCAACAACTTGCCTTTCACTACCTTGCTATCCTCATTTTACAGTAGTTAAATGTGTTAGGAAACCTAAGATCAAATGTGTAGAAAGAAGTGAAGTATTGACTAATATCCCTCACCTGTTGTCGGGGCTCAAACAGTGTTGCCCCAAAATTCACGTCCACCCAGTACCTCAGAACATGACCCTATCTGGAAATAGGGTCTCTGCAGACGTCACCAGCTAAGCAGCATCTCGAGATGAAATCATCCTGGATTTAGGGTGGGCCTAAAATCCAACTGCCGGCGCAGGCACACAGGGAGGAGACCACGAGACTGTGGAGGCAGGGGTTGGAGTGACGCTGCTACGGCCCAGGAACACCTGGAGCCACCGAGAGCTGGAAGAGGCAAGGAAGGGGCCTTCCCCAGGGCGTGCGGAGGAAGCGCAGTCCTGCCCGTGCCTTAGTTTTGGACTTTGGCCTCCAGACCTAGCAGAGAACAAATTTCTGTTGTTTTAGTCCACCAGATCTGTGGTCATCTTCTCTGGCAGCCCTAGCAAACTATTAGAATACATCTGCAAGTCAAGAATTGCCATAAAACAAATTACTCGTGTCCATGTTGCATGACCATTGACTCAGCATCAGGTAATCCCAAATCTGGATTTGACAAAACATCTCTCAAGACTCAAGGCAGCCCCCACATCAAACGTCTCGCCTTTAAAGGAGGCGTGGTAGGCTCGCAGAGCACGGAGGAGCAGCAGGCGCCTCGGAGAACTTGCCGTGCTGGCCATGCTCCTCCACGGTCAGATGCATGGCCAGTGCAAGCTGTGGAGACTGCAGCAGGTGTCGGCCACACTCTGCACTCCTTGTGCACTACGTGGTCGGGTGCATATTTGTGTTACTACTCCCCCAGAATCCATATGTCGAAGCCCCAACTGCTGATCTGATAGTGTCTTCGGAAGGTGACCAGGTTTAAATGAGGTCATGAGGGCGAAATGTTCGTGGGATTGACGTTCTTCTAAGAACAGACACCAGAGCTCACTCTGCACCAGTGCGGGCGCAGCGAGAGCGTGGCCGTCTGCATGCGGGGGAGAGCCCTGGGGAGGCGCGGAATTCACCAACACCTCCATCTGCGGCTTCCGCCTCCAGAGCGCTGAGAAACACATACCTGTTGTGTAAGCCTCCCAGTCTGAGGTGTTTTGTTTTGGCGGCGCAAATGGACTGACACGACACAGTTATCCTGGAGGTCCAACCAAGCCGTATCCTGGGCAAGCCTCGCACGTCCGTCTCCATGGCTCTGCCATAGCCGGCAGTGTGGCCAGGAGGACATGCGGCCACTCGCACCTGGTGTGGAGCAGGTTCCGTACCAGCTGCTGGCGTTTGCCTTGCACCATGGAGTTCCTAAAGTTTCTTTTTTTATTATTATTTTGTGATTATTGCTGAAATATGCCTGACTTCATCTGCTATAGAAACAGTTAACAGAGAAAAAAACTGAGATGATGGTGAGTATTGCTTAATACTTTTGGAGTATTAAGAATATGTGGATTATGTTAGTGGTACTATGCTTATGAATGGACTTTTCAATTACTATCGCTACAGATTTTTCATATAAATTGTTCTTTGGGTTTTGTAAAACCCAAAGAAAATGTTTTTCTCTAAAGAAAAATATACATTTTTTGGAGATTATTCTATATGTCCTCTTAGCAACAAATGGACTTTTACCAGGTTTAAATACAATGTTTGCCCTAATAATGTTTTTAAAAGATCATTACTACAAGTATAACCACTGCTCCTTTGTTCCCATTCATATCCCATTTTTCCTTTTCCTCCTCCTCCCCCCAAGATAAAAAAAAATCACTTTCTTTTTTAAAGAGAAAGACTATTGGAATTATCTTCCATTTATTTGTGTTCCATTTAAAATAAATAATATGCAAATAAAATCAAAGTCAACTTCCATTTTCCACTTTTACAAATCTTAAACTAGTAATAGAAGAAAGACATTGCTTAACATAGTAACAAACAAAGTAATATTCTTTCCCCAAAGTCTACTTTGTTTGAAAATAATATAGCCCCTCCATTTTCCTGAGTTTCCAGAGTCTTTATAATATACCCTTGTCCAGACTTCCACTTTTGACCTAACTATATCATGGTAACCAAAGTAAGTTTCTTCCAAAAAGCAGAGTTAGGTCACTTTTTTATCCATTCTGACATTCTCTGTCAATTTAATTGGTGTGCTTGGACCACTTATATTTAATTTAATTATTGCCAGGTTTGGATTTAGATTTGTTGTTTTATTTCTTATTTCATGTCTATTTCCACTGCTTTTTATTTCTCTGTTTCACCTTCCCTTTTTATGTGTGTTATTTGAAAATTTTTAATAATTCATTTTAATTTACCTGTTGTGGTTTACATCGTAACTCTTCATATAATTTTTATAGTGACCATTCTCAGGATTACAATATGTATATTTAACTTTTCCCAGTCCACTTAGAATTCATCTTTTACTACTTCAAGTGGAATATAAAATCTTTGTCATAGAGACTCCTTTGCCCTTCCCCTCTATATTTTTTCTTATAAATTACATCTCTATACATTGACAATCCTACCAAGCGGTGTTATAATTTTTGCTACCCCTTGTCAACACATTTCAATGGATTCAAGAGAAGAATAAGCTATTATATTTACACAGATATTGACCACTTTTATAGCTCTTCCTTTACTCCTGATGTTCCATTTTCCTCCAGTAACTTTTTCCTTCTGTATGAACAACTTTCTTTAGCAATTATGTTAGAATGGGTCTGCTGGCATTGAGTTCTCTTAGTTTCCCTTTTATCTGAGCATGTCTTTATTTCACTTTCAATTCTACACATATTCTCTCCCTGGATATAGAATTATGGGTTGACAGTTCTTTTCTTTCAAAACTGTTTTTTCTCTTCCCTCTGCTCTCTACGGTCTTGATAAGAATGTACATCATTTGAATCATTGCTTCTCTATAGGTACTGCAGTATTTTTAAGACGTGCTTTCAATACTGTTTTTGTCTTTGGTGTTTTTATAGTATGTCTTTGTTAATTTTCTGTGGTTTTGTCTTGCTTGCGATTAGCTGATATTAAATCTGTTCAGGTCTTTTGCCAAATTTGGGCTGTTTCCAGCTATTACATCGTTGAATATATTTTCCGTACCATTCTCTTACTTCTCCATTTCTGGGAACCCCAAGACACACATATTACCTTTAAGCATTGCCTCACAGGCCACTGAAGTTCTGGTACTGTTTTGCTACCTTTTTCCTCTGTAGCATTAGAAACTGACACTCCTCTCTTACCTCCACTCTGCTCTCTAGTGTATTTTTAAATTTTGGTTATTGTATTTCTCAGGTGTACAGTTCCCATTCAGTTCTCCTTCATATATTTTATAACTTTTCGGAGACTTTCTATCCTTCCATTTGTTTCAAGATTATTTGCTGTTACTTCTTGAAACATTTTTATAATAATGGTTTAAAGTCTTTGATAATGCCATCCTCTGTGTCATTTAGGCATTGGTTTCTGTTGATTGTCTTTTCCTACATAAGTTGATATTTTTCTAGTTATTTGTGTGCAGAGTAATTTTTGTATCCTGAACATGTAGAATTAGGTTAGGTTCAGTACACAATTTCCAACCTGCCTTCTGTGAGTGGCAGTCTCAATGTCAGTTCTATTTTCAAACCCTCTGTATTGCTATTCAGATTCATCCCAATTGTGTACTACCCACTGGCCAGGCTAGGTCTTGGGCAGTGGTTTATCCCATATTTCATGTCTCAAAATCTTCAGTGTATTATTTAGACCCAGGTCCATGTATGCACAGCATGGGGGTAAACCCAAGAGCTCACAAAGTTTACAAACATCTTTATGAATCTCTGTTGATTTCTGATTCTCTGTTGACATCACTTTGGGACCTGGTGCTTTTGTCACTCTGCTCTGCCAAGCACTTCTTGTGACATCCTGGCCCAAGTGGTGGAAGGCCAAAGGAAAAAAGAGCTAACAGGAGTTTTCCCCCCATTCTTGGGATACCAGCTCCTCTGATTTTGGAGGGAGTTTCCTTTCCTTAGAGTTGTCAGCACCTGGGGGCCCTGCTGTTGTTGCTGTTGTCCTTCCTACTGCTTCTGCCACTAGGAGATTGCCTGGGGCTGAAGCATGGGAGAATAGAGAAAAGAAACAAGGTAGAAATGTTTCACTCACTCTTTCTGAGTGTTGAGTCTCTTATTACATGGTTTGAGCCAGAGCTAGAGGGCTTCTTCTGGGGCTCTCCCTGCCCATGTCAGCCCACTTCTGCCCTGTGAGCTTCCTTGAGTACAGGTTGAGGATACCAAGGAAGACAAAAGTATAGGAACCTATACTTCTGGTTTAGTGGTACTTCAAATTCTCATCTGTTTCCCAATCCATCTGCTATTACTAGCTTTACAGGGTTCTCCCCGCTCTACTCCATGTACTCTGTCCAGGCATCACATCTGCATTCAGTGGGAGAGACAGCCAGGGTGTGCTTCCTCCTCTTAACCTCGATTGGAACTCCACACAGTTTTAGGTTTTATTTCTACATTTAAATCTTTATCCTTTTGAAGTTTGTTTTGATGTTGTAAGACTTTATAATAAGGCTAGCTTGTTGTCCCAACACAATATAGTCCGTATTTTCCCACATGCTGTTCCTTGGATTTATTTCATATGTAAGTTTAGTCAATTCAAAGAAAATTACAATGAGTTTTTATTTAAGTTGTTGACAAGGTCATATGAACGTTTCTTTGGAAAATTAAGTAACTGAGATGACCAAAGCTATTTTTCAAAAAGAGGAGTAAATTGTATGTGGGGTAGACTGCCTTTCATAATATATAAAAATATCATTTAATCAATGAATGGATGAGCTGTTGGTGAAACCATAGACAGATTAATGAATCAGATGAGAAAAGAGAAGACGTAAATATATACCCATCTTCCTAAACACAAAGGAAAGGTAGTATGTGGTGGGACACCAATAAGATTTTATTTATATGTTGCCAAAGAAGTTCTGAAATGACAAACAACATGACATAAGAAGCCAAACATACCTGTATACTATCAGTATTAAAGTACAAGGGTATGGATACACATGATTAATAATCTGCAGGTCACAGAATCAGGCCAGGAAAAAAAGAAATTGGAGCTGGGCCAGATCCTGTGGAAAACTACACCTACTCTGATTGTTGTCTGTTAAAGCCACCAGTTTGTTCTCCAAGCCCAAAATCTGTGATAAAAAAAAAACATTTTCACTAGATTATTTATAGCAGCACAATTCACAATGGCAAAGATATGGAAATAACCCAAGTGCCCATCAATACATGAGTGGATGAATAAAATGTGGTATATGTATACGATGGAGTTCTAACTCAACCACAAAAACCAATGGCGATATAGCACCTCTTGTATCTTCCTGGATAGAGCTAGAACCCATTCTACCAAGTGAAATATCCCAAGAATGGAAAATCAAGCACCGCATGTACTCACTATCAAATTGGTTTTAACCAATCAACACTTAAGTGCACATACAGCAATAACATTCATTGGGTGTCAGACAGATGGGAGAGGGGAGGAGGGGATGGGTATATATACATCTAATGGGTGAGGTGCACACTGTCTGGGAAATGGACACACTTGAAGCTCAGACTCGGGTGGAGCAAGGGCCATATACATAACCTAAACATTTATACCCCCATAATATGCTGAAATAAAAAAGAAAAAATATTCTGCTAAAGGCTGAGGGTAGATGAATGTGTCATTGCTCCAACAAAAGGAAATTCAAAATAAGATTGATAACAAGGGACAGGAAACTAATTTCTCCAGACAAGGTGTGGAGAAGGGGTGGGGTGGGGCATGTTTAATAATAATGTGGGAAAGATAAGCACAGAACATTAACAAGCCCATGAATCTCTAATCAAAAATCAAAACACAAAAGTGCTCATTAGCATCAATTTTTTTATGGCGACTCCTTCTAGATTTGACTCTAGTGAAAATTACCTCCAAGAAAGTGCTGGCTGCATTCCGGGGATTTAATCACATTAAAATGTAATCTCATATATTCTTCCTTGGTGATTAAAAAAGAAAGAAAGAAAGGAACCAGAGAACAAAGAAAACCTTTCAACATTGAGTGTAGTGGGCAAGTCATTCCGTGTTCATGGAATTCAGGTTGTTTTTCGAATGTAAGGAACACTTAAATTTAAATGTATAGTATAGAATCCTAAAAACACTTGAGAATAAAATGAGATAACAAAATTAAACTGAAAACATATAGAACTATAACATATCCTCAGTATTATATTATTAATATCTCTAAGCCATGTGAACCAGTATGAACCACATCTCTAGGTCCACCTAGAGCAAAGGGAAGACTCTGTTACTGTCAAACTCACAGGTCCTCACATCCGGGTGACCATACTGAAGGCAGGGTCAGCCCCACAGTCTGCTGGCTGGACGGTCACCCGGCTTGGCTTGAACTCCTGCCTTGGGAGAACACCATCTCACCAGGGGCCTGTTCCATCATAGGGCAGCTCTGTGTTTTGGAAAGCATTCCTACAGCTTTGACAAAAATATGCCTTCCTGTGGCTTCTGCCCTTGTGGTCCTAGTTGCACCCCCAGATGCAGCCAGAACATGTGCTCTGTGTCTGCCTCCAGAGCGAGCACTGTCTGAGGGCATTTTGCAGGCAGTATTCCTAGCGCCTTGGACCCATCCTCACACGGCAGGGCTTACCAAGCGCTCAGGATCTCAGGGCCTTTCAGATGGCCACAGTCTCTCTTAAAGGAAGAGGAGCAACACTGGCAGCAGCAGAACAGTGACAACACCTAACACCTACTGGCGTGGCCAGGCAGACCCTGTTCTGCATAGAGCACGGGTGTTGCTACATGCTGGCCACTTAACAGTCTACGAGAGAGGAAGAGAAAAAACTAGGAGAGGGAGGGAAATATATTAGTGCCTTTGACTTATTTACACCCCATCTCTTTCTCCAGTTTTGGTAAAATACAAAGTATATCTGATCTTTGCCCCTGGTTCCTGGCACAGGGCTTCAGAAACACTCTGAATTTCCTGAGTGGTAGGAGTGCCTTGTCTTTGTGTTAATGAGATGACTCTGGGTGGCCTCTAGGTAGCTTCAAGATGGGGCTGGTGGCTAGAAAAACCAACCTCCTTAGGAGAGGGTTAGACCTTTCACCCCCAATCCACTCCCGGGGAGGGGATAGGCTGGAAATCCAGCTCAATCACATGGCCGGGGATTTAATCGAGCTTGCCTATGCCAGGCAGCGTCAATAAAACTGAACACCAGGGTCGAGGAGCTTCCTGGTTGGTGAACACGCCCATGTGCCAGGAGAGTGGGGCGCCCCGACTCTGTGGGGACAGAAGCTCCTGCTCTCGGAACCCTCCCGGGCCCCGCCCAACAACCTCTCCATCTGGCTGTCCATCCGCACCCTTTATAATAAAACGGTAACCATAAACACAGTGCTCTCCTGCACTCTGTGAGTCATTCTAGCAAACTGCCAAACTAGAGAGGGGTTGTAGGAACCCCTGAATTTGCAACCGGCCAGGCAGAAGCAGAGACCCCACTTGTGCCTGGTGTCTGAGCCCCTGTTGGGGACTTTGCCCTTTAGCCTGTGAGGTTTGTGCTAACTCCAGGCGTTCGGTGTTGGATTTGGACTGAACTGTAGGAAACCAGCTAGTGTAGGAGAGTCAGTGTTGGGACACACAAGCCGCACATGCGTCTGATCAAAAAGGCGTAACAGTTGCTCAGGGGAGATGGTGTCTGCCTTAACAGCTGCTGACGGGAACCAGAGCTGGGTGGTAGCTGAAGCGGCAAAAACAGATTCTATTCGCAAACTACTGCAATAGGGAAAAAGAGACCTCACCACAGAACTGGGCTCAACTCCCAACACAGCGAGGACAAGTGGGAATTTATAGCCAAAGAGCAGCTTGGAAGGATCAGCGAGTGGAAAATTCCTAGGAGGAGACACCAGGGTAGGGGGCTCCGGCGAAGCCGAACTAGCAGGACTCTTGCAGGAGACAGGCCAGGGTGACTGGACACCACATGGGGGGGTGCAGGGAAGGAGGAACCTGATGGATCCAAGGCTGGGAAGGTTGTCTCTAAACTGGCTGACCAGGATTCTTGCTAAAACCGTCCTCAGCAAGGACAGAAGGCCAAGGTGGAGGCCTAGTTGAGAAGAGGGGTCCGGGGGGCCTGGCTAACGTGGTCGAGGAGAGTCTTTCCCACAGCAAGGGCTTTTTGGGTGGACTTGGTATTGGGAGCACCCAATGACATAGGACAGAGAATTACAAACATCTTTGTCTATGTGTGTCTGTCACGAGGTAAATATCTTGCACTCAATAGTCTATTCTAGACATTTGTGAAGAAAACATGTAACATTTGTGGACTGAAGTGAGTGAGCATCTCTTGAGGTCCCCCAAGGGCAGAGATTCCACCATAGGGATAATTTAAGGGAAGGAGAAAGAACTCTAGTTCTGCCCCTGTGGCCCACGGGTCCCCGATTCCGCAGCCCAGGCTCTGTGCCCCTGCTCTCTCCAGGCTGGGGACCCACAGAGCTAGAAGAAGCTGCCCCCAAGTAGAGGGGGCTGGTATCGCTGATTAGAATAAACACTTCCAAGAGCATCTTGATTAGATAAGCCCCCAGCTGGCTTTTGCCATATTCATTCACCTTAGGAAACAAAACACTCACTAAAAATAGTTCTCTCCTAGGACTCAAGAGGCAAAGAGCTTTTGGAGGCAGGTTTTCTGGGGATTTAGTAATCACTGCTGAGCTCAACCCAATTTGATGAAAATTCCCTGAGTCTCTCCAGGGCAGCACCCGTGAGGCCTTGGGAGGGTGGAGGTCCGTTCCGACTTTGGTGGACACCTGCCCTTCAGGGCGGCCCAGTTTAAGGGGAGGGGAGGAGAGGCAGGGCATTGCTGGCCCAGGCAGGTTTCGGCCCTTTCCCGTCCAGGCCAGTGGCCAGCGCTGCGGGCACCCTTCTCCCTGCAGCCCCTTTGGCCCTGGAATAAAGGGACTCAGCCTGCAGTCAAAGGAGGGTTAGTGGCCAAGTGTGGGCCTACCTCTGAGGGGGTGCCACGCCATCTGTGGCAGATGCGTGCCCTCCCCCTCCAAGGCAGGGCCTCCCCCTCCCCCTCCAAGGCAGGGCCTTCCCTAACTCACCTCCTTCAGATGTTTGACATATATTTTCTCCACTTGCTTAAAGAGAGCACAGCGTCCTCCCGGCTCCGTGGACAGAAGTGGGCAGGGTGCCTGGCTTTGGGGTAGGCCGCAGAGCAGCACCGGGCAGGGAGCCATTACAAGAGCAAGGTTCGAAGGTTCCCGTCAAGGACTATCTCATGAACCCTCAACGTGCTGCACAAGATAAGGAATTCTCATCCTCTGCTGCGGCTCTGAGCTCAAGACACTCCCCCGCCCCCGCCCCCGCCCCGCCCCCGCCCTCACCCGCCCCGCCCCGCCCCCCTCACCTGCTCAGATGCCTGGCAGGCTGCTCACCCCAGCCCATGCCTCTGCCACGCCCCTCATCTGGGTCCTCTTTCCTGGGCTGTGTGCTGGGCGGACCCTCGAGGGGGGATCTTGGGCCTAGGAGCCAGCATCCCCTTGGGACCACAGCCGAAGCTGCCCCTGCCTCTCCCGTGGCCCTGAGCCCAGCCGCAGCCACATGTCCCTCTGCTCTCTCTGTCCCTCTGTGGCTAGAGGAGAAGCCCCAAGTGAGCAGGGCAGTGGGTCTGTGTCTTCAGCGCTAGGCACACAGCCACCCCCTTGTGGGATGGACGGACCGTGTTCACTGACGCTGGCCGGCACACCCCTGCAGCACGTGGGGTTCTCCCTTCGTTCTCACCCGAGCCTCTTCCTGTGAGGACTCATCGAACTGTACGTCCTCAGCTCTGACAGGGCACCTCTGAGGGCCTGGGCAGCAGCATTTTGCGGTTCTAGTGCAGTGGGTGGACGGAGAGGCTGATGACCTGCGACTCAGCTGCCCTCGTGGAGGGCTGGCCACATCTTTGCCATTGTTCTCAACTTGGCCAGGTCACTTCCTCATCTACAAAAGGCAGGCGTTGGGCAGGCGGTTCCCCAAGACCCTCCCAGGCTCTGACAGTCTATGATCTTTAGTGCCGTGAGCGTTAGGGTGGGAAGGCTTGGCAGGTGCTCACGGTGAGGGTGGAGAAAGAGTTTTCACACAGAGATTAACTTGCATAAGTAAAATTTATTTTATCATTTAAAAGGACAGAGAGAATGAGAGAGAGAGAGAGAGAAAGTGGGGTGGGGAAGAGAGCAGGGAAACAGCATGGCATCCCAAAGAAAGAGAAGGGAGATGCCAGCAGCCAGGCCAAGGGGCTCTCTGATTTTAAGGGGGACAAAGAGAAGAAAAAGATAGTGGCAGCTGTCAGTTGATAACAAACATGACAGCAGGTAGATAACAAGAACTGCAAGGATGTCAAAGTACAAGACTTGGTTTCCTGCCTTTCCTTGGAGAAGGGACATCACAGGAGATGTGATCTGTCCTTGAGATGTGGTTGAGGATGTAGCTTGTTCTCCTGCTGTTTACTCAGGAACTCTGTAAAAACAGATTCTCAAAAAACAATTTTGAGAGAGAGAGATTTACATCTCTTTATCGTCCATTCAACTTTCTTAAGAAGTTGTACAAAGCAGAACCCCTGCAGGGCACCTGTGTGAACTAAAATAAAATCTTAAGGGTCCTCCCCACCAACTGACTAAATGGACCCCCTCATGGCCAAGGGAATATCCTAAAACTAAATTGTCTGCCAGAAGGAGGGAGGTCAGTGCCACATCATGCCCCCTCCCTTCTTGGGGACATCCTTTGTAACCCACTAACAGGCCTAAGGCTATGCAAGACAAACCTGCAGGTCCTCAATTTACACAAGGAATATATCTGGTGGCTTGTCTCTGATAACAGCTCCTTACCTTAAAACATTCCAAGCCTTTAGACAAAGTGTCATGTCTTTAACCACTTACAAGTCAAAGAATCTTTAAGCCCACCTATAACCTGTAACCCCCCACTTTGAGATGGCCCACCTTTTTGGGCCAAGCTAATGTATGCCTCCCACGTGTTGATTTATGACTTTACCTATAACTACTGTCTCCCTGAAATGTATAAAACCAAACTGTAACCCAGCCACAGTGAGTCCACCTGCTCAAGGCTTCTTGGGCGTGGCTCTGGGTCATGGTCCTCAAATTTAGCTCAGAATAAATCTCTTTAAAATTATTTTACAGAGTTTGGCTTCTTTGCCATTGACACCTGTTAGTGAGAGAGCTCATAGGATTGATCTTTAACCGTTACTGGGGAAATTGTAGGGTTAGGTGTTTCCCTGTGTGGCATTAGGTATTTTCCTGCTGTTTGTGCAAGGCTACCCCTTTCAATGAGCCCATGTTTCTTCTTCTGGGATGGGGAATTGCATCTTAGGAGGAAAGAAATCTGGGAGGCCAAGGCTCCCACGACCTTCCCCTGTTAGAGGAGTGTGTGCTGACAAGTCAAGGGCCCCATCCCATGAACTCCTCTCCTGTCCTCCCAGGAGGGACACTCTCAGAAAAAGGCACTGTGGGTGGCCTGTGCTGTGCCTGCAGCATCTGTCCAGGTCACCCCTGACCCAGGCTGCCCATCTGGCTTCGCTGGGGGAGGACACAGAGCAGGTGTCCAGGGAGAGTGTCCAGACCTGGTTCGAGGCCAAGGCTGCCAGCTGGAGGCTTGTGGACCAAACCTGGCCTGTGGAAATGGCATCTAAAGGTTTTTTAAGCCAATATTTAAAATTTGTGACTTTTCACATGAAAACCCATATTCTGGTTGCTTCAGAAAAATCCTCAGGAATCCTTGCAGGGAGGCTCATTGACAAGAGAGGCTCATCTACCGTGGCAGCTGCTCTCATTGTGTTCCCAGCCTGGGCCTGGGGGCCTTGAATACGCAACTCCTGGAGAAAGAGAGCTAAACAGTTAACTTCTTGGGCTCTGGGCATATTTCCAATGTTGTCATTAGGAGAGAACTATTTCATTTAACAGTGCGTGGGCTTGAATGATCCAATTAAACCTTAGACCTGGAGTGTGAGGCCTCCCACTGCTTCCAGCCGGTGGGCTGCAGCAACTGGGTGTGCCCCACTGCTGACAGCCGTGCCCAGGCCTGCTCCCAGACCCCGCCGTGGCCACAGCCACGTCGGCCTTGAGCCTGGACCGCCAGATGCCAACGTTTCTGGAGATTTTTCCCTGGGAATTCACTAAAATGTTATCTACACCAGCAAAGGCTGGAGTCAGCCCCAGAGTAGCCACACGGGGCTGGGGTGGGGACAATAACTGTGTATGTCATTTATTCATCCAAATCTCTCTTCATTGTTTTTCCATACTAGCTACAGATAAACAATGTCTTCGTAGAGCTCAGTTTCGGGGGGAAGACATAAGTTGACGCTTGCTGCAGGGTACAGGGCATAGCCACCTCCCCCGCCCGCCCCAGGGGTGATAGAAGGCCTGGCCGACTGGCCCTGGGAGTGGACACGCCTCAGTAGGAAATGCACACGTGCTCGGAATTGTAACAGTCCTTCTTTCATCACTTACCGATTGGAATGAGCGCGTGTGTGGAACACTGACAACATCACGTGCTGGCGGCGCCGTGGAGCTACAGGACTCTGGTTCACTGCTGGTGGGAATGCAAATGGTGCAGCCACTTGGCAGGATGGTTTGATGGTCTCTTATAAAACTAAACATAACCTTCCCATATGATGCAACATTCATGTTCTTTAGTTTTTAACCAAAAAAGTTGAAAACTTATGTCCACACAAAAGCTCATCTATCCATGATTATGGAAGCTTTATTAATAGTTGGGAAACTTAGAAACAACCAACATGTCCCTCAGTAGATAAACTGTCAGCACCAAAAGGAAATGAGCCACCAAGCCATGAAACAACACGAGGAAACTTAAGCACACATTACTAGTGAAAGAAACCTGGCTGTGTGAGCAATGGACAGTGCGCTGGGTTTCTGCTGACTGAAAGACGCCTGCCTGAAAAAGCTACACACATGCGATCCCGACTTACATGGCATTCTGGAAAAGGCGCAGTTGTGAAAGAGCGGAAAGATCAGTGGTCACCAGGGGCTGGGGGAAGGGAGGGACGAACAGGTGAAGCACAAGGGATTTCTAGGGCAGTGAAGCTACTCTGTGTGATCCTACAATCAATAGTGGATACATGCCATACATGTGTCAAAACCAAAAGGATGCACAATATAAAGAATGATAATGAACAACATAAGGAATGTTTATGTACAACATAAAGAATGATAATGATGATGATAAACATGATAATGACATGTCAATATGGGTTCATCGATTTTACCAAATGCACCACACTGGTGAGGGACGCTGATGACGGGGCAGGCTGTGCACATGTGGGCCCAGGGTATATGTGGGAACTCTCTGTGCCTTCCTCTCAGTTTTGCTGTGAACCTAAAACTGCTCTTAAAAAAAAAAATTTAGTCTTAAAAATATTATGAGGTAGGCTCAATCCTACCAAAAATACTTGCTTTAAAATTTTATACAACTTAAAAGAAATCCACAGGGTCCCTATAGTACAATCTTTTAAGAGTTCTTCTAAGGCAATAAGATCACACAAATGGAATTTGGAGATTTAAAAGAATGAACATCTGGGCATTATGTTATTCCAATGCTAATATTAAAAAACACAGTGAATTTTTTAAAATACATTTTTAAGATTGATAATATATACTTGCAACTAAAAAACTGGGGGAAAAAAAGAGTGTAGATACTAATAACGATGACAAGGACAATCCCCACAGCTGTGGCCGCAGCAGCACAGGAGCCGTGGTAACGTCCACACAGGCCGAGCGCCAGTGAGGCCAGCCCCGAGCTCTGACTTTGCACCTGTTCCGGGATTTCTCCCCTGGAGAAGTGAATCCTGTTCCCACTTCCCAGAGAGTGAACAGAAGCCCAGAGAGCTGTGCTGGGCGTCCGGGACTGAAGCCTGGGAAGGCAGGGATGAGTGGCAGCACTGGCTGTCCCAGGGCAGCTACCTGATGACTCGTGAGGGACCAGGCTGGGAGCAAGAGGGGAGGGCAGCGGGTCGGGGGGGGGAGACTCCGACTCCCTCGCTGAGGCCAGGAGCTCCATGCCCCATTGTGAACTCACTCTTGCTCAGGCTGGTCTCGAACTCCTAACCTGATTTTGAGTCCCCCTCTCCTTGGCCACAGATGTCACCATGTTCTTTTAAGGCCACTGGGCCTCGTGTTTATAATGTGGAGAGGTTGGCAAGAACAGGTTGGGTTGACAGAAGGTCATGCTGTGGGTCATCACCAGCAGCCGCCTGGCACTGGGAATCCTGGCCTGACACCCGGACCTTGCTCCCAGTTTATGAGGCCTGGGAGTTTGTAATTCAATGAGTCCCAGCGCTTGGGACTTTGCTTTAAATACTCCCTAAATGACTGAGATTTCCAAATATGCAAAACTAGCATTAAAATCTCCAGAGTGCAAAGTTTCCTTGTAAGATCAGCAATTCCTTTGACTTCCTTAGAAAATATTTCCCGTGCTCACAGTTTGTTACGTCGCCACTTGGCAGCACAGCTGGGCACGGAGAGGCCGCGCCTGTGGAGCAGTGGAAGGTAAAATGCTGTGGCCTGTGCAGCCGGGTCTGTGTTCTGGGACCTGGGACGGCCACCCGGATCATCACATCCCTCCACGTGCTGGGGCAGCACAGCCCGGCCCCACGATCCATCACTGGGGGGTGGCCAGGCTCCTCATCCCACCGGTCCTCTTCCTCTCCCACCGCCAGGAGCAGGGGCGCAAGGACTGAGCCGGCTGAGCTTCCGGTTTGCAGACGTTATTTTCCTACATTCCTGCAGTGATGGTGGGAGACAGTCGTTATTCTCCTCACTTTACTGACAAGGAAGCTAAGACTTGGGAGGATTCTGTGACCAGCCACCCCTGTACTCTTATGCTCACAGCACACGGGGACCACAGCCCGCACAGCAGCCCCGCATGATTTTGGGGAAATATAATTGAAAATGAAATCTCCCAAACCATAAAACCTCTCCATATAGGTAGTAAAGAAAACTTTCATTACTGAATAAGCATGACACCATGAACAAACCTGGTTTATAACTGATGTGCTTAGAGATTGGGAAGGCAGAGAGAATGCTAACCCCTTGTGCAGCCAGGCGCAGACAGCCCGCTCCATCTACCTTCTCCAGAAAAATTATACATAGTCCTCCAGCAAGGGGACTTGGCAACACCACTTGTCATACATAGTTCATACTAAATTCACCTGGTAATTTGGGTGGTAATCTGAGTTAGTTGGTTTGATGAAAGAAAGAAAGAAAGAGAGAGAGAGAGAAAGAAAGGAAAGAAAGAAAGAAAGAAAGAAAGAAAGAAAGAAAGAAAGAAAGAAAGAAAGAAAGAAAGAAAGAAAGAAACTAAAAAGCTCCTATCTTTATGACAGGAGGTATTTTTGCAGCTGGGAGCCAGTGCCCACCAATGCTAGGCTCTTACTCGATGCAGAAACTGGGAGACAGGGTGCTACCTCCCTTGAATGCTTGGCTTCCAAAGAGATGGCCCCAGGTCCTTGAGAAGGACATTCCTGGGTTGTAAAGCTGGCAAGAAGCTGATTCAGCTTGTAAACAGATTTATCTACCATTCAAAGGGGCAGAGAAAAAATCTATTACGAGTTTTCCAAAGTAGATGCTCTAATAAAAGGGAGGGGGACATCTCTTCCCTTATTTTTATGGGGACTAAGCTTTTTATTTTAAACTTGGATTTCCCCTCACCTCACCCACCAGAGAGTAAGGCTTAGTCAGGACAGCGGGTCCCGCACCCACAGCACCCGGCCCTGTCCCGGGGCTTCCTGGGCCCTCAGGAAGGCTGCTGATAGGCTGGTCACTCTGTTGACTTCTGCCCTTGCTTCTAAAATGGTTCCTGGGAATGGACAGTGGACTTGGTGGTTGAGGAGTGTACTGGCTTTAATGCAAGTGTTGAGGATTTACCTCTTTCATTTTTTATTCTTTAAAATATTTGAACTGCCCACCCTCAAAGATGCTTTAATTGCATGCTAAGAAGTTGTAAAAGAGTAGACCCATTTACCGATGATGTTTACTGTTTCTATTTTCTTAAGCAGTTAAAGGAGCAAAAAACAGAAGGATAAATGGGAAAAAGACAATTTTATCCATTCATTTCCTTAGTTTTCTCTTATAAAAATGTCAGTGAGTGCTTCAGGTGTCATGTTTGTGGTAGTGACAAGGAGAGCTACCACTGTTAGCATTTATGAATATATGTCACATGCTTTATAGTCATTATTAGTGCTCATTTGCTCCACAATCCTTAATAAAGCAGGAATTGTCTCCCTGACAAGAGCGAAAAAATTCAACTTTAGTAAACTCCTTGGGTAGAGATTCTAAACCGACCCTGCCTGACCCCGAACGCCAGGCTCTCATCTTTACAGGAAAATGTTTGGGCTGCAGATATTTTCGATAATCAGTTTTTGTCCTTTTAGCTTTAAATTTTTTTATATCATAATTTGAAAGTTTTGTGTCAAAGATCTGTTTAACTTTTATTCCATGATTCCTCCCCTTGCTTCAAAGCTGAGGAACTTTCGTCTTCCATGAGACTATAATGCCATGATTTCTGCTAGTTTTTAAAAACTTTTTTCTTACATGGAATTATTTGATGTATTAATAGCTCACTTTAATTTTAGCGTGTGAAGGTGTGCATACCATTATGCTAATCCAAGACTGCAATCCAGCTCTTCCAAGGACATCATCGGATGGTCCCCCTCCTCCTTTCTGAGAAGGCTACTCCAGAAAGTTCCAGACCCTGCTGTGTGTCCATTCTGGTCCTTTGGTCTGTGTTTCTATGCTTTTGCATTTATGTTCTTTTATGACTCTTAACTAGACAGCACTATCCAAAGAACTTGAATTCCTTGATTGTTTCCATTTTGTTTCAGAATCTCTGATAATCTCGTGCATGTACTTTTCCTTTATGTTTAGGTTTTTTCCTGAAATGTTTCATTCACTCTGGAGTCCTTTTAGCACCTTGAAAGAGTTGGATTTGCATTAAGCCCACAGGTTAATCTGCGAGATGGCTCTCATCTGTGAGAGCCAATCTCAATCTTTGAGATGGCTCAGTTTGCAATATTCCACCTTCTTGCCCCTGAATGTGTCCCGCGTCTCTCGCCACTGGCTTCTTTCCCTCCTGACACACCCCTTGTTGCTCCCACAGTGCTCAGGAACCTCGGCCTCACGAGCATGGTGTATTTTTTGTTTCTATTCCCAAGTGAATAGCTTTTCTCATCACTCTCTGACAGGTGTTCCTGGAGAAGTGAGTGTCTTTTATTTGATATATTTGCTGTGAAGCTAGTCTTTAAACTCTCTCACAGTTTGTTTTTGCAGAAACTGTGGGAGACACCTGCCCAGCACCAGCGGCACGCAGGGTCTCTGACAGCAGGCTGCCGGCGCCCGTCTGAGACTCCAGGGGCACAAACAAGTGCCCCGAGCAACTCCGACGGCTCCGGCCTCTGCTGCCCACGGCTCCGGCGATGCTGCCCACGGGGTGTGGTGAGGGCCGGTGACGGGCTGCTGGGTGCGCGAGACCCCGAGCAGGGCGGTGCGGCTTCCCTTCCTCCCCACTCGGCGTGTGCCGGGAGGCCCCGCTGTCTGGTCGGCCGTCTGCCATGGAGGTCACGGATCTGAAACAGAGTCTGTCTCCTTGTTAAACCTCACATTTATCTTAAAATACTGAGTAGAAGAAAAAACAGAAAAAGCTATGACCCACTTCAGCTCCTCAGATTCCGAAATTAGAGTAGCCTGGCATCCTGTATATACAGGGCACGTCCTGCGTGTGATGGCTTTGCCCTGCATGCTGCACTGCTTTGTCAGGGTGCCCTAAATGTTCTGTATTTCACTCTCTTTTTTCCAATAAATTACAAAAATTCAGCAGTTAGAGTTAATTTGCCATCACAGTGATTGAGGCCTGAATCGGGGTGCTGGCCGCGCTAATGGAAACCCAGAGCTCCATCAAGGTCAGAAGCAAGTCAGTGATGCCCAAGCCGTCAATAAAACTAAGTCCTGAAAGCTGCTGCTTCTCAAAGGCCACCATCCAAACCCCAGGGTCCCCCAACCCTAGGTCAGCTTGGCTGTGATCTAGAAGCCTGAGCCCTGGAAACACAGCTCTCCTTCCCCGGCGTGTGGGAAGAACTCATGTTTTTGCATCTGATGTCAAGTTCAATTTATTTCTAGGTCATGAGTTCATAATCATTTCATCTGTTCAAACTTCAGACTTGTGAGTAACAGATGTGCCCAGGCAGCTATGAGATTATCAAGCTCAATCTTTTTTGTTTGTTTTAGAGACAGGGTCTCACTCTGTCACCCAGGCTGGAATGCAGTGGCACAATCATAGTTCTCCATAACCTCGAACTCCTGGGCTCAAGCAATGCACCTGCCTCGGCCTCCCAAGCAGCTAGGACTACAGGCTACAGGCGCATGCTACTGCACCCAGCCTTTTTTTTTTAAGAGATGGGATCTCGCTATGTTGCCCAGGCTGATGTCAAACTCTTGGCCTCAAGATATCCTCCAGCCTCAGCCTCCCAAAGTACTGGGATTATAGGTGTGAGCCACTGTATTTTACATGTGTGTTTGAGCCCCAAAATATAAGTGCAAATTTTGTGATAAATTTTTCTGAACAGTAAACATTTACTAAAGAGAAAAAAGTACTTTGAAGCTCTTTGTTCATGATACAAGTGTTCCTTTAATTTCAAAATGGTGGGAAGTCAGATATAAAGTAGCATAGGCTAACAGCTAAGAATAAGAGATGTATGATTTCCTTAACTAGTACCAAAGAAAGTGATAAAACAACTTTTTTGCTTTCAGGAATTCACATGAAGAAGATAAAATAATCTCAGAAGTTGTGATGACTTCCACACTGTGTGTCACCATCAGTCTTTCAGCTCAAATGACTGTCTTAACATACTGCTGCCAAAAGTATTTTCTGACTCCAACACTGCAAGCAAATTTTCAAGTGCCAGCACAAAATCTCCTGCGATGATAAAAAAGGTAACCACTCCATTTGCTATCACAGAGATTATCGAAGCTCTACCTACCTCACCTTTTCACAGCACAGCCTCAGAGGCAAGATGGAAGCAATTTCAAAGCCAAAAAAATAGCTCCCTTCGCTCAGGCAATATTTTTCTCCTGTAAAAGCCTTGCTTCTAAGGCTATCCCAAGTGAGATTTCTTGCAGAGGAGACATCAGTAACAATAGCAAATTTTTGCAGAGATTCTCTTATTGACTTACTAGGTAATGAAAAAAAAAATTGTACTGCTTTTTGTGGAGATAACACAAATACACATTTTGGTGGATGTTTGTTAAAGGTGCAGCAGACAATGTTTACTCAGAGTGGAAAAGTGACCGATTCTGTGGCAGGGCTGGCTGTCCCGCACATGCTCTGCACGATGCCGCTCACGGCTTCTGATGCTCTTTCTATTGACGTCAAGGTCAGCGTCATGAAATCATTCTCTAACGTCAGCGTCAATGCTGTTTTAACTAAGCAGTTAAAGGACTTTGGTGATTTTCTGGGTTTCAGTAGTGTTCAATTCGCTCACATGCAAACCCTGTTGTCTCTAACAAACTCTGTTGAAATCATACTTTAATTATAAAGAAAAGGCACCAAAATTTCTTGTGGACTTTATAAATAATTTACTGAGCGAAGCCTACTCGCTCAGAGTTTTCAATATCCCCTTAGCAATAGGATTAAGCAAACTGACAGAAGAGCAAACAGTGTTATTGAAGCATTCCATTGCTTAAAGGAATCGTGAATACATTAAAGAAATGACTGAAGGAATATTTAGCCCTGTGAGTGTCAAGGCTGCTCTTCAAAGGGATGACATTAATTATGAGCAGAAAAGGAAATTCTGACTCAAAGTAGATAATTATGATGGCATCTGCCATGACTGTCTTTGAAATGGATTTCACCCCTTTATGAATTCTTTTCTTTTACATGGATGTTCTAATATTCTTCAAGCCTGAGAACAAGCGGAAACATTATGGGTTGTGTTGAGGGGAATAAAAATGATTGTGATGCTGTTGGTGGTGATGGTGGTGGACAACATCTTAAGTAGTTGACGAACAAGAGATGCAATGGAATTCCGAGGAATGAAAAAGCAAGCTACACCATAGAAGGTGGCATTATGCACCTCAACGAATCAAATCCAGAGGGTGGTTTTTGGAGCTGCTGACTTTATGCCAGTATGTGTTCAGTATAGCAGCTCACAATGCCAATGTTCCGTGTGTTCTTATGAACGAGTGCCCAGTAGGCAAAAGGATGAAATAGAGTGGATGTGACCAACATAGAAGGTATGTTACAATGGAAATGCAAAATACGCTGTTACTGCAAGGAAATTTATAAGCAAATTCTACAGAACAAGAAATTGCTAAGGAGAACCAAATCATCAGGAAAATGTAAATAAAGAGATGATATATAACTTGGATACTTATAATTTATTTCAGATAAGCAATGAATAATTCTTAGATAAGTATATCCTTACAGCATTTTTTATGTCAATGAATATATGCATAGAAATAACTTAAATGAACATCAGCACTTTTATGGTCTAAATCTAGCAGCTGTGCCCTGACAGAACTTGTCAACTTCACCTCTCCTCTTCCACTGCATTTTCTAGAGACAAATACGGCCTTCATATAGACCAAAAAAGTAGTAGCCCAAATCTGTCTTGAAGCACAACTGATAAGCAAATGAATTTTACTAACTTCCTATAATGTGAGCAGAAATTATTCTTAAAGTCTTCAATTTAGGAAAAATTAATAAAAAGTTTGACAGACTATTCCCCTGAGATTTATATGCAGAGCATCTGAGATTGGGCTACTATAACAAAAATACTATAGACTGGATGGCTTAAACAGCATAAATTAATTTCTCACAGTCTGGAGGCTAGGAAGTCCAAGATCAAGCTGCTGGTTGATTTGGTTTGTGTTGAGGGCTCTCTTCCTGGCTCACAAACAGCTGCCTTCTCACTAATTTCTCTCATGGTGGAAGGAAGATAAGAGAGCTCTCTGATGTCCCTTATAAAAACATCCTGAAGGCTCCACCCTCATGACCTCCCAAAGGCCCACCCTCCAAATACCATCACATTGGGGATTAGGACTTCAATGTGTGAACTGAGGACAGAGAACAAACATTCAGTACATAGTACAGAAGTTTTTCCTACTCTATTTTTTAAGCATTTCAAAAGAATTTTGAGAATATTTCATATATATACACACACACATATATATATATGAGGGCTGTCCAGAAAGTATCCAGTCATTTAAACTGTTCTTATTATATTAATATACATATACATATATAAAATTCAAATGTTGAATGGTTCAACTGCCTTCTCCTAGTCTTTCCTACTGTGAGGGCCACTTGGCAGAATCTGGAGAGCACTGAAAGGTGAGCAGAAGTCTGCTGTATGTTCCTGCCTTGAAGGTGATGTGATGGCTGGAGCCACAGTGGCCATTCTGTTGCTATGAGGAAGAGGCCAAGAGGATTGTTAAGAGGACAGCTCTGATACCACCAAACTGCTGAACTGAGCTCCAGACATCTTATTTTATTTGAGCCACTAGAGCCACTCTTCTATTACTTACATCTGAAAATATTTCAGAGCCTAACGACAGGTCATGGGCAACACCAGTGCCTGGGCAAACGGCATGTCCTTGCGTGTGAGATATACACAAGAGGTTTGACTTAAGTGGCCAAATAGTGAAGACCCTAAAGAGCTCAGGATAAATTTAGCAGAGGACTGGGGCCCTGAAAAATAAACACCCTTTTTATTTTAACAAGCATATTTTTGTCTTAAAAGGGAACTGTTAATGTATTTTAAAATATACTTGAAACCATACTTTGTTCAATTTTAAAATCTTAAACTGATGTGATACTGAATTACACAATAAAAATTGAATGAAGCTGAAAAATGGGTCTGGAAAGGCAGAGGTGGCGAATATGTTTCAGGCTACACTTTAAAATACAAACATTGTGATGTTTATAAATGCAGCCCATAGGTCCATGCGTGTGAATGTTTCTATCATTTTGCTGAATTTAATGGGCATATTTTGGCACATCAAGCAAAATAACAAACTTCCTAATTCTTTTTGTGAGACCCATTCAGGCTGTTAGTGGAAAAATGCTGTTTTACAACCTATAATTAGGGGAACTACTTCCACGGGCACCAGGACCACAAGGACTAATGATGTCCTTGTAATAAGAAAAAAGGAGACTGGTGCCCCCTCCCCCTCAGGCTGCAGACCTGCCTGGGGCCATCCAGCAAAGGCAGCGCTGGAGCACCCACATCCCTGCGGGGCGAGCAGTGAGCAAGCCGCCCCGCTGCCCTGCCGGGAGATGCCTGAGCAGCCAGCTGCTCAGCGGTGGCCTTAGGGGACAGACTTCGCCAACAATGCTTTGGGGTTGCACGAAGGAGTCATCAGAGATGGTGCTTCCTGCCTCCCTTTCCTCCTGCCTGCCATCCCTCTCGGCAATCGAGTCCGTTCTGGCTGCGTAAGGGCCACTCACACAGGTGGCCTTCAGAGCAGGTGTTGGGACAAGCAGAGCCAGGTGACTCTGGCTTCGACACCCTCCGGTTATAAGACCTGGATGTGTTACTTATATGCTTTGTGCCTCTGTTTCCTCAGTTGTACATTGGGGATAAAGTGGTTCTGATTTTGCAGGATTGCAGGGATGAGCACAGGATGACATCCCTGAAGAGGGCCGGGTGTCTGGCCCACAGCCAGCGTCGTGGGCCAGGCCTCTGAGCCCTGGGTCAGACTCTCAGCGGTCCCGAGAGTGGCGGTCTGCCCGCGGGTGGAGATCTCCTTCGGCTCCCTTGCTGTTTCTGCCGCTCTGCTCACCGCCGTCTCACGCACTGCCACGCATCTCCTTACGAGGCAGTTCTTAGGGCAGAGGGCGATCCACGCCACCCCCCCCACGTCCCCAGCTTACTCTTCTGCAAGCTGGGAGCTCATGGGCCACTCGCCTACATGTCACTCTGGGGATCGCGGAGAGCGACTCCAATGTGACGAAGAAGACTAACTGCGTGGTTAGGACCCCACCCTCGACCCTGTCGCCTTGATTTTTGCCCCCACGATGCCAGATCAGCCCTCGGGGACACCTCACAGCTCCGTGATGCTGAGGGGAAATTACATCATTGAGCTGTTTTGGAAAATGTGAATAAACTTAAATGCGTTTTCTCGTGCTCCTGGGACTGTTTGGAAGCAGCTCATCAAGTGTGCAGATCATACGAGCTGGCTCGCTTTGGGGGTGGGCAGGGACCGGCAAGGGAGGGTAGACGCCAGCCCTGGATCTAAAACGAGGCCTCGACAGCCCTGGACAAGGGGTCCTCTCTGACTGGAATAAGTGCAGAGTCTTGAGACCTTCTCCCAGAAAGTCTCCAACCTCACAAACACCAAAGGAGGACAAACCACGCAGGAGCCGTTGGACAGGCTCCTCCTGACCAAAGTCGGGTTAATGAGCACATTCGAAAGAATAATGACTGTGGTTGACTAAAACACATTTACTTTCTAAAAATCCATGACCCCATAGTAATTCTCAAAGAAGAGAGCGAAAACAATCTGCCCTAATTTGTCTCTGTTGGAACCAAATGTGAAACCAACTCTTTGCTCCGAAAATTCACAATTCGGCAAGAGAAAGGAAGCACACCGCCCTTCCAGCACAATCCGCATCTGGGGTGACTGCGTGGCCGCCGCTAATGAGAAAACGTTCTTCTTTATGAAAGGAGGTCAGCCACTAAACAGCGCTGGTCGAATAAGAAAGTCCCTTTGGCATCACTGACAAATAGTTTATCCGGGCAAGGCTGGGCCAGGGACGCCAAGGGGGTGGCTGGCTGGGCCCCCACCCCGCAGGTCTGCCGCCCGCCCGCCCGGGAAGGCGCGGTGTTCCCTGCGGGACCCGGCTCTCAGCACTCCCCGGAGCTGTGTTAGCGTCCGCAACAGGGAGGCCACCAGGCCACCGGCCCCTGTGTGTCCGTCTTGCCTACAGATCCCGCCCGCAGCTCTTTCAGGCCTCACTTCTGGCTTACAGGAACCGGGAAGCAGGGCCGCCGCAGGCCCGGGCAGCCGGGCGAGAAAGCGGGACGTGCCGGACTCAAGCCGGCGCCATGGAACAGGGAGGGGGAAGAGGGGCCGTGGGGCTCCAAAGAAATGTGAGAAATATAAAGCCAACAGTCCTGTCTTTGATGTGCACAAACCGCATTGTGAAGACATCTTGGAGACAACTGGAAACATTTGACTTTCGAATGGGTGTCATGTAAGATTAAGGAGTGATTGTTAATATTCGCAGGTGTGAACAGTAGGACTGGGATTATAGGGGAAAATGGCCTTCCTATTTAGAGGAGAAAATGAAAGTCGTTGGGGTAAAGTGCCACAGTGTGTGTGCTTTAAAACACTTCGGATAAAAACCCGTAGTTGTGGTAAATACAGCAACCTGTTAAGAATAAAATCTGGGTGATGGACTGCATGTGCATTTTCATATTCGCTGCACTCTCCTGTATGTCTGAAAAATGCATAAAGAAAAGCGAAAAGAAGAAAGGATCTGTGGTCAACAGTAGCTCATTAGCAAAAGATGTGGGAGGCTCTGCGGACTGCAGGGCGGTGAAGGGTGACCGCGCGGTGCCGGCCAGTGGCGCTGCAGCAGCCGGCCCGGAAACGCAGCGCCCAGTCCACGCGGAGACCCTGGGGCTGCTCCGCCGGGGCTGGAGGCTCCGAGCCACGAGCCTCGCGGCCCTGAAGCAGGGACGGGCGGCTGGAAATGAGGCCAGCCCAGACGCGGCAAATAGACGGGGGGCGGTTTGTGGGGGCTTCCCCAGACCGGCCTTCCAGCTTGGTGGGAAAGAGGGCGCCGAGCAAAGGGTCACAGGGGATCCCTTTGCCCGTCTGAAATTCTGGCCTGTTGGCCCCACCACCTCCATGGGGAGGGGGGAGAGTTGGGGAGGGGGGAGAGTTAGGGGGTAGAAGGTGAATTTATACCACATGAGTTTAGAAAGGAACAGGAGAGAACGTTTTGGTTTGACGTGTAAACTGTGTTATGCAACACGCAGCTGGCCCTGCAGGCCAGGCCTGTGCCTGGGAGGAGATTCCAGACTGTTTATGAGCCTTTGCCCACCACGGCCCCAGCCTGGAGCACACAGCCCTGCTCACAGTGCCGCGAGGAGGCGGGTGCAGCACTGCCCGTGCGAGCAAGGCCGCTCCGTGTAGGAAGGGGCCACGCCAGGGCAAGAAAACGGGAGCCCCGGGGAGACAGTTGGAGACGATTGGAAACATCGTCTGTTCCTGGGGAGAAGGCGGTGTCGGGGTATGAGTGGTTGAGTGAGTGTGCGTGGGGTGTGAATGTGTGCATACGGCTGGGTGGTGTGTGTGAATATGTACACGAGTGTGATTATGTGTGTATGCGTGTGTTGTGTATATGTGTGTTAGAGTGTATGTGTGTCAGTGTGTGTGTCAGTGTGTGTGTTGAGTATGTGTGTGTGATTATGTGTGTGTATGAGTGTGTATATTTATGTGTGTGATTATGTGAGTGTGTGTAGGTGTGTGTATGTGCATATGAGTGTGTATAATTATGTGTGTGAGCATATGTGTGTGAGTGTGTGTATGTGTGAGGGTGTGTGCTGTTGTCCTGATTTCCTTCTTGGACTTTGGCCAACAGAGGAAAGAGCGCATTAGTTCAGTGCAAATAACACTAAGAATTGCCAGGGACTCTCTCCCCTGCCTATCATAAATTTAAAATATCTTAACTCAAGCTTCCTAGCAGGCGCCTATTGTAAATTTAAAATGTCCTCCTGTTTGGGCCTCCCAGAGTGCTCACACCCTTATCTTAAAATAAGCATATCCTTTCTGGTCTTCTAGATAAAGTCTAACTCTCAGCCAATTGCCAGCCAAGAAATCTTTAAACCCACCTATAACCTGTAAGTCCCCGCTTGGAGATGGCCCACCTTTTTGGGCCAAACCAATGTATGCCTCTCATGTAATGATTTGTGACTTTGCCTATAACCCCTGTCTCTCTGAAAATGTATAAAACTGAGCTGTAACCCAGCCACAGCGAGCCCACTTGCTCAAGGCTTCTTGAGAGTGGCTCCAGGTCTTGGTCCTCAAATTTGGCTCAGAATAAACTTCTTTCAAATATTTCAGGGTTTGGATTTTTTCCATCCACAGTAGTCACATGAGCCAATTCCCTATAATAAATCTCTTTCAATATGTATACACACTCTGTTGGTTCTATTTCTTTGGAGAATCCTGACTAATATAAGAAGAGAATATCTACATAAATTATTTGGGATTCTTCTGATGAAAGATTTCTCTATGCTTCCCTATTTATTTATTCAATCATTTATTTGTATAATTTTTTTTACATAAATGACATATGTATGTATGTATGTATTGTATATGCATATACTCTTGAATATTTATTTTATACTTTGGGTTATAATCCAATGCTATTAATACTTTATTAATTTTTTGCCCAAGTTGTTCCAGCTTTTGCCATTGTGAGCTGGGAGGCTCCTGTGTCCCTGTGACATGCCCCATCATTGTGATTTTGTTGTCCTTATCATTGTTGTTAGTACTTCCTCACCTTCTGGCACTAGAAGATGCTTCAGGCTCACCTCGTATCTTCCCTGCCCTAGCTCCAGAATCAGCCATTTCTCTAAGGATCCCTGGTTCCTTTTATTTGAAAATGTTATGAAAGCCCAGAACTAGGCACCAGGTGTGCTCGTTGCTACTTGGGTTTCATTGCATCTACACTTCCTCAGCTGACAAGCAGGGAAATAGGCATGTGTCTACTAACCCATGTATGAACTCATATCTGTACATATTTCTATATGTGTTAATCTGGATCTAAGCTCATCATGAGTTTCATACTCTGTCCCTTACTCTAACCCAACTCCACACGGACCATTTTAGCTTCCTCCCCATCCCCTTACCTGCCTGTAACGTGCCACCCCAGTCAACAGTGAGAAAGTTGTGAGAAGTGTTATTTTTATATATATTCCTGGATTTGACTTGTGATTTGTTAAGGATTTTAGAGTCTAAATTCAGAAGAGATACTTGTCTTTCCTTTCTTACAACATCTTCATTTGATTTTGGTGTTAGAGTATCACTAGCCTCACAAAATGAGTTAGCAACTGTTGCTCTTTCTTCCATTTTTCATGAGAGATCATAGGGAATTGTATTGTTTCTTCTTTAAATGTTTGTCTAAATTAACCAGTGCAATCATCTTGGCATGCTGCTTCACGTTTTGGAAGGTTTTTAATATTAATACCAACTCATTTTCTTCAATAGTTATGAGGGCAGTTAGTATAAGTGATCTTTTCCTTCTGAAGTAAATTTCAAGAAATTAGTTCATTTCATCTAAGATATCAAATTTGTAGGCACAGAGTGATTAATAATGTTTCCATATGATTTTTTTAATGTTCATAGGATAAATAAGGATGACTTCATTTTCATTGCTGATATGAGTAATTTATGTGTTCTATCTTCTATTATTGGCCAGTGTGGCTAGTGGCTTATCCATTTCATTAATATCTTCAAAGAACCAACCTTTGTTTTCATTAATTTTCTCTATTGCTTTTGTGTTTTTAATTTCATTGATTCTGCTCTTATCTTTTTTATTTCCTACCTTCTGCTTACTTTGATTTGATTTTGCTCTCTTTTTCCTAGGTTCTTTAGGTGGTGATTTAGATTATTGATCAGAGGAGACTTGTCTTATTTTCGTATGCAAACACACAGTACTAAAAAGTTCCCTGCAAGCAGTACATTAGCTGCACCCCAGAAATTTGATAAATTATATGCTCATCTACATTTCGTTCAAAATATTTTTAACTTTCTCTGGAGACTTTTTCTTTGACCCCTGTGTTATTTGGAAGTGTTTTAAAAAATAGACTTCATTTTTAAAAGCAGCTTTAGGTTCACAGAAAAATTGAGAAGAGAGTATGGAGTTCCTGTATATCCCTCCACACCCCCCACGTCACTCCCACGATCAACATCCTGCCCTAGAGTGACACATTTGTTGCAACTGATGAACCTACATTAACACATCATGGCCATCCGAAGTCCGTAATTTACAAGAATGTTCACTCCTGGTGGTGTACATTCTGTGGGCTTTGACAAATGTTTAATGGCATGCATCCCCCCTGACAACATCATACCGAATAGTTCCACTGCTCTAAAAGACCTCTGTGTTCCACCTATCCCTCCCTCCCTCTCCCAACTCCCCAGCTTCTGGTACCCAGGGATCTTTTCACTATCTCCATAGTTTTGCCTTTTCCAGAATGTCACATATTTCATAGTTGGAATCACAGAATGTAGCCTCTCAAATTGACGTCTTTCATTTAGTAATATGTATTTAAGGTTCTTCTATGCCTTTTACTGGCTTGATAGCTGATTTCCTTTTAGTGCTGAATAATATCCCACTGCCTGGATGTGCCACAGTTTATCCATTCACCTACTGGAAGTTTTGGCAATTATCAGTAAAGGTTCTATAAACATCCATGTGCAAGTATTTGTGTGACATAAGTTCTCAACTCCTTTGGGTAAATACCAGGGAGTGCAATTGCTGGGTTGTATAGTAAGTCTATGTTTAGTTTTATAAGAAACTGCTAATTTGTTTTACAAAGTGGCTGTACCACTTTACATTCTCACCAGCAATGAGTGGGAGTTCCTACTACTCCACATCCTTGGCAGCATTGGATGTTGTCAGTGTTTTGGATTTCTGCCATTCTAATGGATGTGCAGTAGTATCTCATTTTAATTTATAATTCCCCAAGGATATATGATGTGGAACATCTTTTCATGTGCTTATTTTCCACCTGTATATCTTCTTTGATGAGGGGTCTGTTCAGGTCTTTGCCCATTTTTAACTGAGTTTTTTATTTTCTTTTTGTTCAGTTATTGTTATGAATTGTTTGTATATTTTGGGTAACAGTACTTTATCGGGTGTATCTTTTGCAATTATTTCCTCCCAGTCTGTGGTTTTGTCATTCTTCTGACATTTTTAATTTTAATGAAATCTAGTTCATCAATTATTTCTTTTATGTATTGTGCCTTTGGTGTTAAATCTAAAAAGTCATCACCAAACCCAAGTTCATCTAGATTTTCTCCTATGTTATCTTATTAGAGTTTTATGGTTTTACACTTTACATTGATGTCTATGATCCATTTTGAGTTAATTTTTGTAAAGAGTGTAAAGGCTATGTCGAGATTCATTTTCTTACACATGGATGTTCAATTGTTCCAGCACAATTTATTGAAAAAACTTTCTTTTCCCCATTGTATTGCATTTGTTCATTCATCAAATATCTGTTGACCATATTTGTGTGGATCTATCTCTGGGCTTTTTATTCTATTCCATTGATTTATTTGCCTATTATTTCACCAGTACCATACTTTCTTGAATTCTGTAGCTTTATAGTTAGTTTTGAAGCCAAGTAGTGTCAGTCCTCTGAAGTTGTTCTTCTCCGTTAGTATTATGCTGGCTATTCTGGATCTTTTGCTTCTCCAGATAAACTTTATAATAAGTTTATTAATATTCCCAAAATAACTTTCTGATATTTTGATTGAAATTGCATTGAATCTATAGCTCAAGGTGGGAAGAACAGACAGATTGATGTTATTGAGTCTTCCTACACGTGAACATGGAATATCTCTCCATTTACATAGGGTTTTTTATTTCTTTCATCAGAGTTTTATAATTTTCCTCATATAAATATTGAACCTATATTGTTAGAATTATTCCTAAATATTTCATTTTGGTGGTGCTAATGTAAATGATATTGTGTTTTTAATTTCAAATTTTACTTGTTCAATACTGGTATATAGGAAAGTAATTGACTTTTGTACATTTACCTTCTATCCTACATCTTTGCTATAATTGCTTATTAGTTTCAGGAGCTTTTTGTTGATTGTTTGGGATTTTCTTCATAGACAATCATGTCATCCACAAACAAAGACAGTTTTATTTTTTCCTTCCCAATCTGTATACCTTTTATTTCCTTTTCTTGTCTTATTGTATTTGCTAGGACTTCCAGTATGATGTTGAAAAGGAGTAATGAGAGAGGACATCCTTGCCTGATCCTAGCAAGAAAGTTTCCAATTACTTGTTATTTACTATGTTAGCTGTGTTTTTTGTTTTTTGTAGATTTTCTTTATCCATTTGAAGAAGTTCCCTTCTATCACTAGTTTCTGAGAGTTTTCATCATAAATGAGTGTTGGATGAGTTTTGTCAAATGCTTTTTCTGTATCTGTTGATACAACCTTGTGATTTTTCTTCTTTACCCTGTTGATGTACTGGATTACACTAATTGATTTTTAAATGATGAACCAGCCTTGCATACCTGGGATAAATACCACATGGTCACGGTGTATAATTCTTTTTATACATTGTTACATTTAAATTGCTAATATTTTGTTGAAGATTTTTGCATTTATGTTCATGAGACATATTGGTCTATAGTTTTCTTTTCTTATAATATCTTAGTCTGGATTTAGTATTAGGATAATATTGGTTTCATAAAATGAGGTTGGAAGTATTCCCTCTGCTTCTATATTCTGGAAGAGATTTTGGAGAATTGGTATAATTTGTTCCCTTAAATGTCTGGTAAAATTGACCAATAAACCCATCTGGGAGAAATGTGTTTTTTATTCTCTATATGAGGGATTCTTAGTCTACCTTTTTGTTATTTATTTACTTCTAGCATAATTCCTTTGCTTTCTGAGAACATACTTTGTATGATTTCTATTCTTTTAAATTGTTTGTGATTTTTGGCTTAAAATAAAATCTATCTTTGTGAATGGCCTATGTGAGTTTGAAAAGAATGTGTATTCTGCTATTGTTGAGTGGAGACTTCTATAAATTTCAATTAGATCAAGTTGATTGACAGTGCTCTACAGGTCAACTATATCTATACTGATTTTCTGCCTGTTTGACCTATAAATTACTGACAGAGGGATGTTGTAGTCTCCAGCTATAATCTTAAATTTTTGTTTTTCTCCTTTCAGTTCTACTAGGTTTTTTCCCAATGTATTGTGATGTGTTTTTAATTCATTATCAAGTGCATACACATTTCCCATTGTTATGTGTTATTAGAAAATCTGTTCCTTTCATTATGTAATAAATATTACCCTCTACCCTTGATAATTGTCCTTATTCTAAAGTCTACTTTCTATGAAATTAATATACTTTCTCTGGCTTTCTTTTGATTAGTTATAGTGGTATGGTATTTCTCTATTCTTTTCCTTGAACCTACTTGAATCATTTATTTTTGTAGTTTTTAAAGATTTTTTAATCTTTATAATTTTGTATCCTTGTAAACAGGATATAGTTGGCTTTTGTTTTTATTCACTCTGCAAGTCTATCTTTCAATTGGTATACTTAGACCATTCATATTTAACATGTTCATTGGTATAGTTGGATTGATACTTACTCTTTTTAACAGTTTTCCATTCATTTCATTTGCTCTTTTTTTCTTATTTTGCTTCCTTCTGTGGTTTTTGAGTATTTTATATTGAGTATTTTGTATTATTGGATTTTATATCCCTTCTTAGCATATAATTTATACTCCTTTCAAAATTTTAAAAAATAATTTTTCTAGAAATTACATTATAAATTTTAAACTCATCTTAGTCTACCTTTAAATAATGCTCTGCTGCTTCATAGTGCACACATGGAGTATTTTTTTCCTCCTTTCCCTTTGTCATTGCTACCATTCATGTCACTTAGTCACCCAATACACTGTTACTATTATTTGGCTTTAAAAAATATCAGTCTACCCTCTTCTTGCTTGCATGTTTTCTGATACAATGTGTGCACAGTTTTCTGACACAATGTGTGCACTAAGTCTTATAGCTGTTCTACTATAGTTTAGGTGGGTTTTTTCCCCTCTATTCTGCTTGCTGTTTTCTGAGATTCCTGGGTCTGTGGTTTGGTATCTGTTGAAAAGTTCTCAGCCATTACCACTTCAAATATACCTTCTTCCCCCTCCTCCTCTATTTATTCAACTTCTGGTATCCCAATTAGGCATATGTTATAACCTGGATATTGTCTCATAGTTCTTACATGGTCTATTTTGCTATTTCTTCCTCCTCCTACTACTCCTCTTTCTCTTCCTCCTCCTCCTCTTCTTTCTTCTTCTTCTTCTTCTTCTTCTTCTTCTTCTTCTTCTTCTTCTTCTTCTTCTTCTTCTTCTTTGTCTTCTTCTTCTTCTTCTCCTTCTTCTTCCTTTCTTCTTCCCTTCCTTTTCTTCCTTCCTCCTCCTCCTCCACTTCCACCTCCTCCTCCTTCTCCTCCTCCTCCTTATTCTTCTGTTTCAGTTTGGGAAGTATCACTGGACCTTATTTCCTTGATATAATGGCCAAGGTTCTCTAGAGAAACAAAACCAACAGGGGAGAGTAAGAGACAGGAGGAAAAAGAGAGGAGGGGAGAGAGTGATTTATTTTAAGAAATTGGTTCACACAATTCTGGGGGCTGGCAACTCTGGAATCCACGGGGCAGGACAGCAGGCTAGAAACTGAGGTAAGGTTCTGTGTTACAGCAGTGATGCAGAATTCCTCCTTCTTCAGGAAACCTGTCTTTCCTCATAAGGCTTTCACTTGAGTGCAAGAGGCTTATCCACATTATGAGGGTCATCAGCTTTACTTAAAGTGTGCTGATTGCAAATGATAATCACATCTGAAAAATACCTTCACAGCAATATCTAGTCTTGTTTGATCAAACAACTGAGCATCACAACCTAACCCAGTCGACACATAAATAAACCATCAAAGTTCACCCCTTGTCAACTTGGCACACATGTACATCTCCTTAAACCATACTTAATCTCCAAATAAAGACAGTAACAAAGTCACACTTCATTCCTGAAGGGTCTGGGCCATTGGTAGTTATGCCTAGATTGGAGTGTTGTAGTTCTTCTTTGACATTAATCACAGGGCATGGTAGTACTAAGAGTATCTCCTAAATTCGATATATTCTTCCTTATGTCCACTGTGGAGTAGCAGTTCAATTTCCCCTTGGAAGTCAAGATCAGTCGCCTCAGCCAGCACAAGAACTCCCTTCTTTGCTGGTTGATTCAGAGGCATGAGGAGTTCAAAATGGCTGGAACCTTAATTTCCAGTTCAATGGAATTGTCTCTCTTAGTAGAATCACTTCTCCCTTTGGAACCAAGATCTCTAGGCCAGCAGAGCCTAAGGTTGTGGGGACAGGAAGGAAAACTTTTGCTAGTGAATCACTAGAGGCAATAGTGAGACTTCTATTTCAACCTCTTGATTCCTGGGCCCACGGGAGAAATGGCACCATATATTGGATACTTATTCGGAGCATATACAGTCTCCTGGAGAAACTTGTTCCAGCTCTGCAAGATACTGTCATCTAGCTGACCCTGTAACTGTGTGCCCAAATGGCCATTTTTCCATTTTATCAAGACACCTGCTTCAGGGTGATGGGAAACATGGTAAGAACAATGAATTCCATGGGCAATGGGCACACTGCTGCATTTTCTTTAGCTGTAATGTGAAGTGAGTTCCTTGATCAGAAGCAATGCTGTGTGAACTACCATGATAGAATGTCATGGTAAATTAAGGCATTCTGTAAATACACAGGTGGTAGTTTTGGCAGAAACATTGTGTGCAGGGAAAGTAAATCATATCCAGAATAGGTGTCTATTCCAGTACAAAAACAATGTTGCCTAGTCCATGATGGCAGCAGTTCAATGTAATAAACTTGCCACCAGGTAGCTGGCTGGTCACTCCAGGGAATGGTGCCATGTTGGGGGCTCAGTTTTGTCTCTGCTGCTGGCAGATTGGGCAATAGCAGTGGTTGTAGCCAGGCCACCCTTGGTGAGTGAAAGCCCATTTGCTGAGCCCATACATAACCTTCATCCCTGCCGCTGCTTTGTTCATGAGTCCATGGGGCGATGTCAGGGTGGCTGGGGAAGGAAGCTGACTAGTATGCACAGAACAGGTCATCCTGTCCACTGCATTATCAAAATCCTCTTTTGCTGAGGCTACCCTTTGTTGAGCATCCACATGGAACACAAATATCTTCAACTTTTTCCCCCATACAGAGGTCCAGCCATACTCATCTTCCCCAGACCTCCTTCTCAGTAATTTTCCAGTCATGTTCCTTCCAAGTCCCTGACCATCCAGCCAAGCCACTGACCATGAATGGACATACAGTTGCACTTCTGTCCATTTCTCCTTCCAAGCAAAGTGCACAGCCACATGTACTGCCCAAATTTCTGCCCACTTGGGAGGATTTCCCTTCACCACTGTCCCTCAGGGATGTGCCAGGCAGGGGCTACAGTGCTGCAGCTGGCCACTTGCAGGTGGTGCCTGCATAGTGTGCAGAGACATCTGTAATCTAGGCCCTAAGTCATCTCTCCTCTGTTAACTGATTACAGGGTACTGCCCTCGTGGCCATGGGGGCAGGCTGGGAGACAGAAAGCAGTGTGGCAGGAGTGAGAACCATGGGTATTTGGGCCAATTCTTTACGTAACTTACTTAGGCCTAAAGCTCTGCTCGGGCCTGATCACATATATACCACTTTCATTTCATGATAAAGTGTTGCTGTGTACACCCAACTTCATGATTTGGTGGGCGTTTTAGTCCGTTTGAGCTGCCATAACAAAATACCATAGACAGGGTAGCTTATAAACAAAATAAATTTATTTCTCACAGTTCTGGACGCTGGAAAGTACAAGATGAAGGCACCAGCAGGTTCAGCATCTGGTGATGGCCTGCTTCTTGGTTCATAGATGGTACCTTCTTACTATGTGTCCTCACATGGTGGGAGAGGTGAGGCAGCTGTCTGGGGCCTCTTTTAAAGGGATACTAAACCCATTCATCCACTTCATGACCTAATCACCTCCCAAAGGCCCACCTCCAAACAGCACCTCCATGCTGGGGGTTAGGATTTCAACATATGAATCCAAGAGGAGGGACATAAGCATTCAATCCATTGCAGTGGGCCCGACAATACCTAGTTCACGATGGCATGATTGGACTTCTCCCTAGAAACCAGGGAAGCAAGAAGAGAGTGGCATGAATAAGACTGGACAAGAGAGGGAGTAGCTCAGACTTTGAACATGGCATTGAAAATGGTGAGAAGTGAGTTTTCAGGATGTGTACTTTTAGTAAAACTAAATAGAACTTGCTGATGGATTTTGTACATGGGGTCAGGAAAAGAGAGGAATCAGAGATAATTCCTAAACTTTTGGCTTAATGAAGTGATGAATGCGATGCCACATACTGGCATGAGGAAGACAAGCAAGGTGTGTGTGAGAGGTGGTAGGTAAGGTGCCTTTGAAATCACAACACTCTTTTGGCCATAAAAGATTGAGATTCCTATTAAACATCCCAGTGGGGATATCATACCGAGTAGGCAAGAAGCTCTTGAGTGATAAGACAGGATTGTAGATATAGATTTGGAAGTTAATGTCAACTAGAAGTATCTGGGACTTGAATAAGACTGTAAACAGAGAAGGAAGAATCTTAGGATAGTGGCAGAGGCCAGAAAGGTGGGGCCAGTGTAGGCAGATTCCTGAATGAGTAGTTGAGGAAATTAACCTCTCCCTTCTCACCAGGGAAAAGTCAAGGGAAGTGTCAAAACAAGAAATTGACATAAGGTTTTTTGTAGCGTAATCAATTGTGTGTTGGTATTATTCGTGTTTAACAATGAGCTCTCATAAGAACAACTGGGGAAGGAGTGGGGTGGGGAGACAGTATCATAGATACATTACATAGCATTTCCACCACACAGACACAATAGATGTAGAAGTGAGCTCAAGATAATATTAAAATATAATCACTAGAAAGTGATGAGGGTTGTGTATTTGTTTTTAAAATTATTTAATTGTAGGTTTATATAACTTAATTTTTGATAATGTCTGTGTTGAACAATTGGCTCCCAAAATGCCTCCCCATTTAGCAGTCATCTCTCGGGAGCCAGTACCAGCCAGCTACCCTGCCACTAACATATTTTAGGAAGCACAGTGTGTGGCTTTCATAAGAGAAATAAGGATTTCTCATTTGTGGGTTGAATAGACAGACTCATAAAACCAAGCTCCAGTTTCACAAGGAAAGTGCTGTCTTACCACTAAGTAACATCAGAAAAGCTAAGTTAGTTATTCAAAATCAGTTTCTCAAAAGTTTCAAAGTTTTGGCCCCTTAGGCAACTACCAAGTTCCTAATAGGAAGGGGACATATGTCAATTCCCATTCTTGTTGTGAAGCTAGAGGGTATCACTGTCACCCACCCACTTCTGCTTTCTGGAGACAGGAAGGTCAGTGCTGGCCAGAACATCCCAGCAGGAGACCCTCTCTCCCAAGACAGGACATCCTTCGCTCAGTGCTACTGTCAGTGCTATCAGTAGGATGCCCCCAGAGGCCACTATCCCCTTTCTCCAGATGGAAACACCAAGGCTCACATTTACAGGGACTTCCCCAGGATCACACATCAAGTCAATGGGAGAATCAAGTCTAGAATTCGCACCTGAGCCCTGATCCAATCTGATGCTCATTCTGGTCTATGCAGCAAGCATTTCTCCTGCTCAAAATGCACCAAACAGACAACTCTCTTAGACAGCCCACCAGGTGAGGGGAATGAGCCAAGGATCCAAACGCTGTCTGCTTTCTCAGGATGTATTCCTTCAATCAGTATTTGCTGACCATCTTCTATCTCAAACATAGTTCTGTCACTAAAAGCCAAAGTTTCCTAGGGACTTTAAAGCCCCTTCCTGCTATAAAATTGCACGAGGCAATAGCATCTTCCAGTGTACCTTCTACAGCCTGGTGCTGTTTGGGGGAAGCCTGGGGGATTCCGTTTCAACATAGCTCAGCATAACTGCCATGATGATTAATGTTGAAAAGCAAGTATTTGTGCCAGGCACTACATAGAGGAAATCAGCTCCCTAATGCCACAGTTGTGGGTTATTGGCAGCGAGTAAACAGGGGCTGTGATGTACCAGTTCTTCTGGAGAGAGGGACCTTGAGAATTCTTTTGTGTTCCTCGTATAGTCCTAATAGGAAGACTTTCTAAAATATTTGCATACTTTTAAGTATGCAAATACTTAATACACAGTGCATACCAAATCCCAGTAAACATTTCCACAGGCTTCATGGGCTGAATTGTGAGAGGAAAATCCAAGTTCCCCACCACTGTCTTCTAACATTTAACAGAACTCATGCAGGTTTCTTTTGAATTTAGAGATATAGATCTAAACCAAAAAGCTGAAAGAAATACAAAGCACAAAGGGTTTTCTTAAGCAGTTCCTTTTGCGTGGACGATCATAAGTGTTAAGACCAGTTTGAACTGTTTTAAGCTGCCTTGGTTGCCTCATAGTATCCTTTAGTTCATAATGATACTGAAGTCCCCACCTAACGGGAAGTACTGTGCATGCTTAACCTGTATTATATGTAAACACATAATGATACAGAGAGACAGGAAGCAATTGAAGGCTCCACACAGGCAGACAGTGTGGATCTCACTCCTGAAGACCTGAAGGTCTCCTGCTGCCATCCAGGAGTGCCAGAAGAGTCCCACCCTGACTAGGAATGAGAGCCCTGTGTGAGCAACCTCTTATAAACTCATCTACCTCACTCACCAAGCTGGATTGATCCGGCTCATTTCTTTGGTCTCTCAACACCATCTCAGTTTAGGGGGTGGTTTTTCTATATGGTCCTGGGATTTTCCTGAAACAATTGTGCCCCCAGAATTCATATGTTGAAGTCCTAACCCCCAGGACCTTGAATTGTGACTATATTTGGAGAGAGGGTCTTTAAGGAGGTAATTAAAGTAAAATCAGGTTATTAGAGTGGGCCCTAACCCAACCTGACTGGAGTCCTTATAGCAAGAGGAGATTAGGACACAGGCACGTACAGAGGGACGACCATCAACACACCAAGGAGAGAGGCCTCAGCAGGAACCAGCCCTGCTCGATCTCCACCTGCAGCCTCCAGAACTGAGAGAGAGTAAGTTTCGGCTGTTGAAGGCCCTCGGTCTGTGGCACTTTGCTACGGCAGCGATAGCAGGCTAGTGAACGGGCTATCTCCCGTAACCCACCCTGGGCGTCTGGGCGGGAGGGAGCACCCCCACCTTGGCAGGGGCAGGCTGCTCAGGCCTGGTGTGGACTCGTAGGGTGGAAAGCCAGGCTGCAATGATGTGGCAGCCCCTCGAAGAGTTTAGGCCGTTTGGCTTTCTGGGTGTAATTCTATTTGTTTGTGGGGAACAATTGAAGGAGTTCACACAGCTTTCAAAGCTCAATTTGGAACACAAATAGCTGATTTATGTAATTAGCCCATGTGCAATTACATGGAACTCCATCAAGTGGCTTTTTCATGAACCAGATTGGCACCACCTGATACTTATAAACATAAATAGATCAAGTTGTTAAGTAACAAGTAATTAAAGGGAGCACATGATATTCTCTCTGGGCCATGCAGACTACCCACGTTTAATCTGGTTTCTGTATTGCTCGGCTGAAGCAGAAAGAGGTGGAGTGAGGCTTTCAAAATCATGAGCTCAAGTAGTTGGGTGGAATTCAAGGGGTTATATGAATAGCTTTATGATCCTAGCCAAAATGCAAATGAGGCAGTTAATGTAGGGTACAGTGATAGCCATGGTTTACTATCCTTCGAAGGAGTCCGTTATGCTTAAATTACACTGTGAAAAACATTTGTAGTGAACATTATGATCAA
>VSMD01120308.1:0-35151 GCA_008750895.1 Mirza zaza
AAAAAAAAAAAAAAAAAGAAAAGCAACGCACATCTTAATTCCCCAGGGAGATTGTATTCTCTTTAGAGAAAAGAACTGTTTTGTTTGTCTTTGTATTGTTCATGGCCCCAGGAGTATCTTGGATTTGATAAGGTCTCAATAAGATCTGTGGAATAAGTGAATGAATGGGAGAATGAATGATACATACTCTCCTAGACAGAATTTAAAAAAATAGAATGAGTTACCTGGCACAGCTTTGTGAGTTTGGAGGTGGAATTGATCTTTTCTTGAACTTGAACTCCTGAACTTGAGTGATCTTCCCACCTCCATCTCCCAGAGTGCTAGGATTACAGTTGTAAGCTACCGCGCCCGGCCTGGAATTGATCTTTTCTAAAAATGTGTGTGTGTGTGTGTGTGTGTACATATATACATATACATATATATATTGTGTGTATACACACACACACACACATATATATATATATATATATATATATATAGGCTCACACCTGTAATTCTAGCACTCTGGGAGGCCGAGGCGGGTGGATTGCTTGAGGTCAGGAGTTCGATACCAGCCTGAGCAAGAGCGAGATCCCATCTCTACTATAAATAGAAAGAAATTAATTGGCCAACTAATATATATAGGAAAAATTATCTGGGCATGGTGGTGCATGCCTGTAGTCCCAGCTACTCGGGAGGCTGAGGCAGGAGGATTGCTTGAGCCCAGGAGTTTGAGGTTGCTGTGAGTGAGGCTGATGCCACGGCACTCACTCTAGCCTGGACAACAAAGCAAGACTGTCTCCAAAAAAAAAAAAAAAAAATATATATATATATATACACACACACACACATTTATAGAAAACACACACACATATATATATAGCACTGTGCTGTAACACTAATGACAATCTAAAAGTGAAAAGGTAAATAACCTACAATTAGAGGAATCTTAAACTGGATTTACAAGTGATAATGGCCTACAACAGGTGGAGGAAAGACCATCCAAATGGGAATTGCCTGAGAAAGTATACATCTTTATATAGAGCACTTCTTCCAGCAGGTTAAACAAATTCAGAACTAAAACGATGTAACACCTACCCCCAGGAGTTTCCAGTCGTTTGGGAGAAAACAGGATTTATTTGCAGGAAAATTCGAAGAAAAATAGTTGAGAACAACCATTAGCTGGCTGTGTGCTCTAAGTTTCCATGATCTTTCAATCGTACCACCCTGGGAGCTTCATGGAAGAGTTGGGGCAGGAGCTAGCCCTTGAGGGAAGAGGCTGGATTTGGCAAAAGGAGCAGGATGCCAGTGGTGGGTGATAAGGCCCTGAGGTGGGTTGGTGGGCTGGAGTGCTGGGGCCGAGATAAAATTGGAAAGGGTGGCTTTGAAAGCCAGGCTGGTTGACTTTTAAATTTACCCAGATAAGCAGGTCCTTGGACTGGAGATGAAAGGAGTGTCTGTGAGAGATTAATCTGATGGCCTTGGGCCATTGATCTGGATCTATCTGGAAGCAGGGCCAAGAGGAGGCTCTCTTGGAGGTTTTTGCAATAATAATATTGGCCCAGCCTTTCAAAGGAGGGTTTGAAAACCCCCAGCCAAACTGCTTCTGCCAGTTGTATGATATATTAATACTTGGCTTCAGCACAGGTTGCTTTTCTTAACCATCCATAATTTAAACCATTATTTTTATATTATGACAATTAGGGTTACATCATGGGCCAGAATCCAAACTGTATATCAATTTCTAAGGGAGACTATTTAAACTTCAAATAAATTTTAGTTTTGCAAAAGGCAATTGTAGATTATGCTATAATATTCCTCAGAGAGACGCATTCCTTCTTATGCATTCCTTCTTCTCTGCCATAAGGGGTTTACTTTGGTGACAAATTTTGAGAAATTTACTAAAAGCCTACTGGAGGAATAGGAAGAGTGAGACCTAAGGGAGTTTCAGGGAGTGGTTTTGTTGTGCCAGGTAAGTGATCAGGTCAGGAAATCAAAGAAAAGAAGAAAGCCAAGATGGCAGCAGGGATTAAAATCTGAGGACTTTGAAGAAAGATGGTGCTATTTATAAAAATGTGTAAGTTGAGGGAGGGGTACAGAAATGATGACCTACCTTTATAACATTGAGAACAGGCCTTGCTAGTCCCAGGAAGATACCAGCTAGGCTGGTAATGGGGAAGGAACCAGCACCTCTTGGTCTTTCACAGCCTTTGCTAAGGCCCTAGAGGTTCTGCCTGCTGGACTGGCATATTTGCTTGGCACTTTCCTGGTTTACTTTTGATGTATCACCACTAAGTAAGATGTTTGCTCTGGGGTTTTAGTACATGCCCTGTATAAGACTAAGGAAGTTCCGATCTAAACTCTTTGCCAAGAGTTTCTTCTTCTTATAAATGAATGTTGACTTTTGTCAAATGCTTTTATTGGCACCTGTTGATGTGATCATGTGATCTTCTCCCTTTAATCGGTCAGTGTGGTCAATTATATTGGTTTTTTCTAATTTTTAAATTTATTTTATTTTATTTTATTTTTTCGAGACAGAGTCTCGCTTTGTTGCGCAGGCTAGAGTGAATGCCGTGGCATCAGCCTCACTCACTGCAACCTCAAACTCCTGGGCTCAAGTGATCCTTCTTCCTCAGCCTCCCAAGTAGCTGGAACTACAGGCATGTGCCACCATGCCCAGCTAACTTTTTCTATATATATTAGTTGGCCAATTAATTTCTTTCTATTTATAGTAGAGATGGGGTCTCACCCTTGCTCAGGTTGGTTTCGAACTCCTGACCTCGAGCAATCTGCCCACCTCAGCCTCCCAGAGTGCTAGGATTACAGGCGTAAGCCACTGTGCCCAGCCCTAATTTTTTTATTTTTATCTTTTATTTTCTTTTAGAGACGAGGTCTCACTGTCACCCAGGCTGGAGTGCAGTGATGCAATTGTAGCTCATTAGAGCCTCAAACTCCTGGCTCAAAGTGAACCTCCTGCTTTAGCCTCCCAAGTGGCTGGGACTATAGGTGTGCGCCACCACACCCTGGCGGATACATTGATTTTTTTTCAAAATAATAAACTATGCACTTTGGAGGAAAGTCAATCATAATATATTACCCTTTTTACATATTGCTATAATCAGTTTGCTAATATCTGGCTTAGGATTTTGCATCTGTGTTCAAAAGTACAGTTTTTTTTGTTTGCTTTTTTTTTTTGAGACAGAGTCTCACTTTATTGCTCAGGCTAGAGTGAGTGCCGTGGCGTCAGCCTAGCTCACAGCAACCTCAAACTCCTGGGCTCAAGCAATCCTGCTGCCTCAGCCTCCCGAGTAGCTGGGACTACAGGCATGCGCCACCACGCTCGGCTAATTTTTTTTTTCTATATATATTAGTTGGCCAATTAATTTCTTTCTATTTATAGTAGAGATGGGGTCTCGCTCTTGCTCAGGCTGGTCTCGAACTCCTGAGCTCAAACGATCCGCCCACCTCGGCCTCCCAGAGAGCTAGGATTACAGGCTTGAGCCACCTCGCCCGGCCCAAAAGTACAGTTTTTTTCCACATAACGTTCTTGCTGGATTTTGGAATCAACATTACACTAAAAATGAGTTGAAAAGGCTAGGTGCAGTGGCACATGCCTATAGTTCCTGCTACTCAGGAAGCTGAGGCAGGATTGCTGGAGGTCAAGAGTTTGAGACCAGCCTGGGCAATATAGCAAGGCCCTATCTCAAAATAATCAATAAATAGACTTGAAGTGAATCCTTTTTCTATATTCTCTGAAAGATTTAGTGTAAGATTGAAATTACTTCTTTTTTTTTTTTTTTTTTTTGAGACAGAGTCTCGGTTTTTTGTCCAGGCTAGAGTGAGTGCTGTGGTGTCAGCCTAGCTCACAGCAACCTCAATCTCCTGGGCTCAAGCGATCCTTCTGCCTCAGCCTCCCGAGTAGCTGGGACTACAGGCATGCGCCACCATGCCCGGTTGATTTTTTTCTCTATATATATTAGTTGGCCAATTAATTTTATTTCTATTTATAGTAGAGACGGGGTCTCGCTCTTGCTCAGGCTGGTTTCGAACTCCTGACCTCGAACAATCCGCCCGCCTCAGCCTCCCAGAGTGCTGGGATTACAGGTGTGAGCCACCACGCCCGGCTTGAAATTACTTCTTTCTTGAATGTTTGGTAGAACTCTTTGCCTGTCTGCTATTGAAGGTCAACCTATCATGTCAGTGATAGCAGAGAAAGAAACGCAAAGAGTGAAAATAGGTTAAACAATAGGAAAATATTATTTACGTATCACAAAAGTTCAGAGGTAGGTGGTCCAGGATTGGTTAATTCAGCAGCTCAACAATGTCATTAGGGAGGGAAATTCATTATGGTCATTCTCAGGTGTCAGCTCTTTCTTTTTGTATTGCAAGATGGCTGCAACTGCTCCAGACATCACTGCATAGTGGTTAAGAATGTTGATTCTACAAGCAAAACCCATAGCTATTAGGAGTAAATTGCTTAAACTGTAAAATGAGATGATAATACTTTACCTCGGAAGTTTGATATTATGTGGATTAAATGAATGAGGTTTTTTTTTTTAACTCTTAGATTAGTGCCTGTCATGTAGGAAACATTGAGTAAATTATTATTTTTTTTAAGGCTAGTCAAATGAAGCAGTGGCAGTGGAGAAGGAACAAAGGAATCTGTAACTGGTTGTGATCAATTAGTTGTAAACACCACTGCACTCGGACCAACCTAGTAAATATTAATATTAGCTTATCTAACTCCATTTTCACTCAGGGCAGGAAACTGTTCTCCTCCTGTGCCCCTGTGGTAGAAGTCATTTGGCCAGCTTACCTTCACACCGCATTCTCTAGAATTACAGCAAGTGTCCATTCCTAAACCAGTTGTGGAATCATCATAATTTGTGTTGGAGTAACTTGGATTGACCTCCGAGACCAAGGGGTGCCCGATCGCCCCTGAAACACAAGACCACCTGATACCTCAACAAAATCTGAGTTCTCTTCACCAAAGGAAGCTGGAATGGTGATGATGGTCTGTTGGGTCGCACAGGAGAGGCAGAATGGGAGTCCCCATTCCTAATGGTTCCCTGAGGGATTCCTTGGGCACCCAAATAATTACCCCTTACCTACCATTTGCCTACCATGCTATAGTTACTTAGCACTTTTTTACTCATTTATTGTCTCATCTGGTCCTAGAACCACCTTTTTTTTTTTTTTTTAATCAAGACAGAGTCTCGCTTTGTTGCCCAGGCTTGAGTGAGTGCCGTGGCGTCAGCCTAGCTCACAGCAACCTCAAACTCCTGGGCTCAAGCAATCCTTCTGCCTCAGCCTTTGTAGCTGGGACTACAGGCATGTGCCACCATGCCCGGCTAATTTTTTCTATATGTATTAGTTGGACAATTAATTTCTTTCTATTTATAGTAGAGACGGGGGTCTTGCTTTTGCTCAGGCTGGTTTTGAACTCCTGACCTTGAGCAATCCGCCCACCTCGGCCTCCCAGAGTGCTAGGATTACAGGCGTGAGCCACCGCGCCTGGCCTAGAACCACCTTTTAAGTACTCTTGTTATCCCCTTTACAACCAGTGCTACCAGAGTCGAGGCCCTTGCCTAGCTGCGTGTATATGTATGTATGTATGTACGTGTGTGTGCACACATATATGGTTGGGACACAGCCAGGTCCTGGGACTCAAGTTGAAATCTTCAGACTAAAAGTTTTGTGCTTTTATTTCTCTTCCTTTAATCCCCAATTGTCTTTCATTTACATGCCACCTTTACAACTGCCACTTCCTTGTGCCCCTTCTGCTTTGTCTACTTAATATTTTTAGAATAATAGTTTTTAATTAAAAGGAAACTCAATAAAGTCTCAGGACTCATGTCTGATACACACATACACGTTGCTTTTAAACAAGCACAGACTATTTAATCAGGCTTAGAACGTGGGCTCAGGCATCTGACTGCCTGGGCCGGAGTCCCAGCTCTGCCAGTGCAGCATATGTGGCTGGTTTCCACCCAGATAAATGTCTATGGCACCTCCAGAGAGCACCAGCCTTACTTCCCAGTGCCAGCACTGTCAGTTTGCTTGAGAGCTTGTTCTGACTATCAGAGTACATTGTGCCCCCCCACTCAGAAGCTGGAAGTGTTGGGGAGTCAATCCCACCTCCCCCATCTGTCCCCAGCAGCCCTCCCCCAACAGCTGTTCTAGGCAGGATTGACCTCTGATTGCCCACAGTGGTAACTGACTCAGTGACGCACTCTTCACTGCCTGCCCTCCCTTCCTGCTCACTCCCCACTCCCCTGGGCGTGCTTCCTGGAATCACCTCTGGAGCAAATGATTACACTCAAATACTGGTCTCAGGGACTGCTTCTGGGGAGCCCAAACTAAGACAGCCACCTGCTAGCTGTATGGTTGGCACTGGGAGTTGCCTAACCTCTTTGTGCCTGTCTTTTTCCTATCTGTAACATAAGAGGAATAATAGCACCTGTACCTCATAGCACAAATGTGGTAAAACTCTGGCTAAGTGAAAGCACTTAACGAATGGAACCTATTATCATTACTACCTAAAATGCTCTGGTGTGCTGCCATGGGTACTGTGTCACACTGGGACACACCACTCCAACCCACCCCCTAGACTTTCTCTGGGTGCCCCTCCCTGCCTGTCCCTTCTTACTCACACTTTCTGAACTCCTGCAATCCCATTTCTTCCACCATGCTGTCTCATGGAATTCACATGACTGGGACCACCAACCCCCACCAGTCCCAGTGCAGCCCACCCTTCCCATCACACACAAACCACCTTGCCTACCTCTGGTGAGTGTTGCACAAATGCCCTGGTAAGAGTCTTATCTTAATGACGTCTTAGGAGTCCTCCACTGTGCAGGATCATCATAGTCATCCACGCTAGACTGGAAGCTCTTAAAAGGGAGGCTTTTCTGACCCACCTCCAGCATGTCCTAGGGCATAGGAAAGCCTGACTAAGGCATGGAAGGCACTTGATAAGGTGCTTGATTGTTAATGATCCCAGCTATCTTTATTGACCACTTACGATGAAGGGCTTTCCCCATATTAATCCTTGCATTCACCGTATCAGATAGGTGTTACTGCCATCCCCAGTTTGCAAATGTGAAGGCTGGGACAGAACAGTTATCACACAGCTGGCAAATAGCAGAGCTAGGGACCAAGTTAAATGCAGAGTTCCCTTACCTAATGACTATGGTAAATCAATGCCAGCACTATCTTGAACCTACAGTGAGGAATGCTTCACTGCTGAGAGCCAGAAGACAGAGAGCTCTTTGCCAGGTGTTTTGCTATAGCAGTTACCCTTCCACACCTGAGACCCAGTCGCCTCCCTCACCATTACCTGTGGAACAGGAATCTCAAACAGAATGGTAGGATGGTCATGCTGGAAAGTCAGACTTGTGGGGGGAGGGGAGGAAAGGGCATTTATTGAAACCTTAAAATCTGTACCCCTATAATATGCCGAAATAAAAAAAAAACAGAATGGTAGAACAGGAAAGCATCGTTCATTCAGAATCCAGACAGCCAGAAAGAGGGAGAAAAAGCAAAAGTGTAAATATATAGGTTGTATTCTTATTGTATGAGGAGAGATTTGACAGGTTCATGCCAGTACCTGAGGTTGGTTTTCCTAAGCAACTTATGAGCTAGAATTGCAAACTGCTCGTTGTCCCCCAGATCCAGCCTAGAGACCATCGTGTGTGGCTTGCATTGTTGTTTTGTTGTTGTTGTTTTTCAACTGAAGCAATAGAGATTTTGTATTTGAAGAAATATTTCCTATGGGAAACAGGGAATATATGGCAACATTCGTTACCATGGTGTAGCCAAAGTCTAGAGCTAAGCAGCACCTCCTGGACTTTGGATGGGACACATGCTGCTCATTCACTGCGTCCAGCCCCTGCAGCCCCTACCCCTCCCTTACCATGTGCAAACTGCCATTTATCATGTGGCTTGTGCTGGTGTGTTTCTTACATCCAGTTTTTTTTTTTTTTTTTTTTTTTTGAGACAGAGTTTCACTTTATTGCCCAGGCTAGAGTGAGTGCCGTGGCGTCAGCTTAGCTCACAGCAACCTCAAACTCCTGGGCTCAAGCAATCCTGCTGCCTCAGCCTCCCAAGTAGCTGGGACTACAGGCATGTGCCACCATGCCCGGCTAATTTTTTCTATATATATTTTAGTTGGCCAATTAATTTCTTTCTATTTATAGTAGAGATGGGGTCTCGCTCTTGCTCAGGCTGGTCTCGAACTCCTGAGCTCAAGCGATCCGCCCACCTTGGCCTCCCAGAGAGCTAGGATTACAGGCTTGAGCCACCGCGCCCGGCCCATCCAGTTTGTTTTATTCAAAAAAGATTTATTGAACATCTGCCATGAGCCAGGCACCATTTTGTTTTGGTGGGCAGGTGGAAGAGCAGAATATGTAAGTATATACTATGTTAGTGAGAGTGGTAAGCAGAAAAATAAAGCAGTGAAAGGATATAGGAGGTGTCAGGGCTGGGGAGCTGACATTAAAAATTTAGGTAGGATGGACTGGGCTCGGTGGCTTATGCCTGTAATCCTAGCACTCTGGGAGGCCGAGGCCGGAGGATCGCTTGAGCTCAGGAGTTTGAGACCAGCCGGGGCAAGAGCAAGACCCTGTCTCTACTAAAAATAGAAAAAATTAGCCCGGCAACTAAAAATAGAAACAAAAAATTAGCCCGGCACAGTGGCACATGCCTGTAGTCCTAGCTACTCGAGAGGCTGAGATAGAAGGATTGCTTGAGCACAGGAGTTTGAGGTTGCTGTGAGCTAGGCTGATGCCATAGCACTCTAGCTCGGGCAACAGAACAAGACTCTGTCTCCAAAAAAAAATGTAGGTAGGATGGCCAGGAAAGGCTGTAAGAAGAATGCAACTCTTAAATGACCTGAGGAAGTGATGGAGTGGGGCCAGGTGGATATCCGGAGGCAGAACATTCCAGGCAGATAGAACAGCAAGTGCAGGGAGAACATGTATGCCTGGCAGGTTCCACGAGCAGTGTAGCCAGAGCACAGTGAGAGAGTAGTGGGAAATGGGATGGGGGTGCAGGTCATGTAGGGCCTTTGGCACTGACTCCAGGTGAAATGGGGAACCACTAGAAGGCTGCTTTGTTGAGACTAGACTGGAGAGGGCAAGGGTGGATCATGGAGACTGGCAGGAGGCTACCACTCTCATCCAGGTAACAGGTGACACAACTTGGACCAGGTGGTGGCAGTGGAAATAGAGAAAAGAAAAGGAGTGGAGATATATTTTAGACAGAGAATCAGCCAGAAAGGGGTAATGGGTTGGATGTTAGGGATCAGTAAGGTCAAGGAAGAATTGAGTTTGAACTGGAGAGGTAGTGGAGGAGGAGAAAGAAAAAGAATGGATTCTGGAGATATTTTGAAAGCAGGTCCTCTGTGATCTGCTGATAGAGGGATGTGGGATCAGAGAGAGGAATGAAGAATGACACCGAAGTGTTTGGTCTGAGCAATTGGAAGAATGGAGTTGCAGTTTTCTGAGATGAGGAGCCCACAGGAAGAGCAGGTTTGTTGGGGAAAGATTAGGATCTTAGTTTTGGAGTTGAGTTTATTAATAATATGCCTATTGGACACCCGTGTGGAATGCCAAAAAGGCAGCCTCCTATGTAAAACAGAAATAGAAATCAGGCCAATTCACATGCCAGCTCTGATTTGGTAGCACTGCCTGAAGTGCTGTGTTGAGATTTTAAAGTTTCATCCAGGTTCAGTGTCTTGATCAGTACTGAAGTCTGTTTTGGGTAGGTAAGAAATGGTGAACTCTGGGTATAATAGTCCATTGGAGAGAGAAAAGAAAATGTGAAAAATTGTATTTGTATGTATTTTTGTCTTATCCTTTTGACGTTTCTTAGTATATTCTATAACGTATATAATATATTAAAGTAGCAAGTATGGACATAGTTTATAAATGAAGTATTCTATGTGTATTGGAAGAGTGCTCAGTTTTTACTGATAGGAATGGACAGATGCAAAGTTTTGAAGATTACTGACGTTGAAGTGAAGCATGGTACAAATATAACAGATGCTCAAAAAAGTGACCTGGAATACTATAAACACTAAAGTATCTCCTGAATTCTCAAAGGAAAAAGTAAAGTACATTCAGTTTGGTTTAATGCTTGATTTTTTTTTTTTTCACAACAAAATATATGTTCTGTCTAAACAAGACAGAACATCACCTATGCGATATCTCAACCAAAAATGTTCAATCTGCATCTAATCAGGAGAAAACAGTAGAGAAATCCAAATTAGAGTACATTGCATAAGATAGCTGGCTTTCAAAAATATCCATGTTATCAGAGACTTTTTTTAAAGTCTCAGAAACTGTTCTATTAATAGATTAAAGGAGATTAAAGTGTTAGGGTAACTAAAGGCAAACATGATCCTTGATTGGGTCTTGGGTTGCGAAGGAAAAAAGCTATGAAAGGATATTATTGGAAATTGGGGGACTTTGCATTTGGATTGCTGATGGTATTGTATTAGTGTTAATTTTTTAATTGTGGTAATTTTTTTTGGTCATGTGAGAGACTGTCCCATTTTTAGGAGATACAGGCTGAAATAGGGATGAGGAGTCATGGTCTCTGTAAGTCAATCTCAAATGGTTCAACAAACACATGAATTTAGGCAAAGGATATGGTCATGTTTACTATTATTGTAGCTTTCCTGTAGGTTTGAAATATTTCAAAATAAATGTTAGGGGAAAATGTTATATAGGGTTTTTTCGAATTCTCAGAAAACTAGGAAATCAAATAATGGTATATCAGACTACTTTCAGTATACTAGATTGTTTCACTGATTGGGATACTGTTTTCTTCACCCCTTCTGAAGCAGATTTGCCAGGTGTTCTCCACCACAGTAGTAATCACTGGCATTTTCATATTCCAGGTGCCTTCACATCTATTGTATTATATTTATTATCATGAATAGTCAAATACATGAAGAAGTTTGTGCCTTTAAGTCCCACAATCACAACTAACTTTTAAAAAAGTGGGCCGGGCGCGGTGGCTCATGCCTGTAATCCTAGCACTCTGGGAGGCCAAGACGGGCGGATTGCTCCAGGTCAGGAGTTTGAAACCAGCCTGAGCAACAGCGAGACCCCGTCTCTACTATAAATAGAAAGAAATTAATTGTCCAACTAATATATATAGAAAAAATTAGCCGGGCATGGTGGCGCATGCCTGTAGTCTCAGCTACTCTGGAGGCTGAGGCAGCAGGATTGCTTGAGCCCAGGAGTTTGAGGTTGCTGTGAGCTAGGCTGATGCCACGGCACTCACTCTAGCCTGGGCAACAAAGCGAGACTCTGTCTCAAAATAAAAAGTGCTCACCATGTGTCAGGCACTGTTCTATGTATTTTACACAGATCAACTCATTTCATCCTCACAACTACCTTAGAAGGGAGGTACCACTATTATTGCCATTTTCAAAAAAGGCAATTGAGGCACAGAGAAGTGGTATAACTTACCCAAAGTCGCACAGTCAGCGAGGGTGTAGTGGCAGAGGGTGTGGTTACTTTTAGCAGCCAGATCATCTAAGTTGGCTAGGAGTGGGGCTTTTGCTACTCAGACTTTTACTTTTCTCAGAGGGGTTATGTTATGGTTGCATGTCCACAGCAGAAAGGCTACTTTTTGAGAGAGGGAATAATAATAGTAATAATAATTACAGAAAATACCATCTTTGAATGCTCGCTTTGTGCCAGGCCCAGGCGAGATGTTTTCTGCCTGTTTAGTCTTCAGAATACCTCTGTAGGGTAAGGACTTTATTATCCCCATTGGACAAAAGAGGAAACAGGCAGAGAACTTCCAGTAACTCCTGCAGTCATAAGGCGCAGAGCCAGGTCTTGAAAGCAGTCTGACTCCAGAGCCTTGCCACCTCCCTGTTTAGCACCCCCGCCCCCAGCCCCATGGCGGCTGGCTTAGCTCTGCCTGTCATCTCAATGGATCTGAAGGTAACTGAGCTGTAGAAAGTGGGTTGCTGGGAGATGGGCCACACTCATCACCTTGTTCACCCTCTCTGTTCTCAGATGGGGACACTTTAATGATGAAGAGGATGAGGAGTGGGAGGAGGAAGGAAGCATTGTATCCTTCCCCTTGGGGCTTCTGACTGGGCTTTGAGATTCCATTCTCACCACTCCTCCAGTTTGCCATTTTATTGAGTGACTTTGTCCAATTGACAGCACCTGGACAGAAAGTCCTCGCCATATTGACCACGGTCATTGCTTCGTCTTTACTTTTCCTTATGGGAACAATTCAAGGGGAGCCCCTACTCCTTTGAGGTGGAGGTGACTGGTGAAGTTCCCAGGCAGATCATCCAATTGCCCACTAACTCCTTTCCACCTGCCCTGTGTCCAGCTCACCTGCCTCCTCAGTGGCCAGTCCTTGACCCTGGAGGACCAGGATGACCCAGCTCTGGTTATGGAAGTCCCAGCCAGGGGCAAAGCAGAAGACTCTCTCATAAAGCTCTGCTCCCCAGGGTCTCCCTTCCCCAGGTTCGCACCTCAGCTTCTAGGACTGGACAGTCTCTGTGCGCCCCCATCTCAATTAATAAATCAGCAACCAAAAGCAATACATACTCATGGGACAGCACAAGAGGCAGCAGGATGAAGTGATTAAGAGCGTAGACTCTGGCGCCAGACTGCCTGGGTTGAATCCTGCATCCACCACTTACTGGCTTGTGACCTTGGGCTGGTTACTTAGCCACTCTGAGAATTGGTTCCCTTTTCTGTAAAATAACGGAAAATAACAATATACTTCTCGTAAGGTTGATGTGGAGATGAAATAAATTACTACATATCAAGTATGGGCAGTGCCTGGAACACAGTAAGCACTGCGCAAAGCGTTGTTATTATTGCTAGTGGTCACAAGGTACTCAGCCCTGCAGAGGAGACACAGGCTTATGGGACACACTCCCTGTCCGTAAGGAGCCGTATACAGCATTAATAAGGCTACAGTTTGGGGGAGCCAAGTAGACCTTCAGTGTGTTGTTATTCAATCCCATCGTGTCTTTGTTTTCCCATCTGAAAACACTTCTCAGGGGGAAATTTGGTGGATTGTAAACGCCTCGCCAGGCACTTAGTTGGATCTCAGTGCAGGTGAATTGTCTTTCCCTTTCCAGGAGCTTACACTGTGGCTGGGGGTAGAGAACAGGTCCAGAACTAGACAGCTAAATGCAGGCCATGTGCAGTGGGATCTGCAGGAGTTTGGGGGCCAGAGGTTTGGTTCCTGTAGCTCGAGTGTTCCAAGGAGGCTTCCTGAAGGACAGACCTGAGGTGGGCCTGGAAGGATGAATGAATAAACTGAGAGGAGAGACACTTGAGGTGGAGGAGATTGGGTGACCAGGGATGGGGGGAGTTAGAGGAGATGGGGAGGGCAAGGAGAGGACCTGCTCTGTTTTTATAAGTCTGCAGAGAAGGCAATTGTGTTCCTCTTCCCTTTCCTGTGTCATTTTCTAGTTGGAGTTTTCCCTGCTATCTAATTTACATCCCTCTTGCTGTAGCTGAAGGCCAGTTCTCTCTAGAAGTGGAGGGCAATAGTTGTTTCAGACTGAATGAGCTTTTGGTGTCTTCTTTAGGTATCTTTATGCGTGATATTGGAGTATAGATGAGATTTCTTAGACAAAAGTGGCAGGAATTCTGAAGGCCAGTTCCTAGTGAAAGTATTTGGCTACCAATGACCAAAATAAGGCATGATCTAAAATATAAGAACCAGGCCAGGTGGGGTGGCTGACATCTGTAATCCTAGCATTCTGGGAGGCTGAGGTGGGAGGATCACTTGAGCTCAGGAGTTCAAGATTAGCCTGAGCAAGAGTGAGACCCCGTCTCTACTAAAAATAGAAAAAAAATTACCCAGGTGTGGTGGTGCACACCTGTAGTCCCAGCAACTTGGGAGTCTGAAGCAGGAGGATCACTTGAGCCCAGGAGTTTGAGGTTGCTGTGAGCTAGGCTGATGCCACTGCACTCCAGCCTGGGTGACAGTGAGAATCTCTCATAAATAAATAAATAAAATGCAAGAACCAAGCCAAGGGATGCTTATAGCAGGCAAGTGAGTGAAATAAAGAAGAGATTCTTAAAACAGCACTGTGGGAAACACTGGCCAATCATTTTGTAAAATAAAGCTATACACTACCCCCCCCAATATGATATATTGAATAAATGTAGGTAAAGATTTATACTTTTTAAAATAGGCCTTTATTGTAGGTACCCTTAAAATGCAGATTTTGGGGCTTCATCATACACTTGGAGAATGAGAAGTTCTGAGGCAGGGCCTAAGAAGCTGCATTTTCTGGGACTGGAAACTAGTACAACCTCTGTGGAAAGTAATATGGAGATACCTCAAAGAGCCACAAGTAGAACTACCATTTGATCCAGCAATTCATTACTAGGAAATTACCCAAAGGAAAAAAAGATGTTCTATAAAAAAAACATCTGCACTTGAATGTTTATAGCAATAAAATTCACAATTGCAAAGATGTGGAAACAACCTAAGTGCCCATCAATACCTTAGTGGATTAATAAAATGTGGTATATGGGCCGGGCGTGGAGATTTATGCCTGTAATCCTAGCACTCTGGGAGGCTGAGGTGGGAGGATTGCTCGAGGTCAGGAGTTCAAGACCAGCCTGAGCAAGAGTGAGACCCCATCTCTATTAAACATAGAAAGAAATTAGCTGGACAACTAAAAAATATATAGAAAAAATTAGCTGGTCATGGTGGCATATGCCTATAGTCCCAGCTACTCAGGAGGCGGAGGCAGGAGGATCACTTGAGCTCAGGAGTTTGAGGTTGCTGTGAGCTAGGCTGATGCCATGGCACTCTAGCCTGGGCAACAGAGTGAGGACTCTGTCTCAAAAAATAAATAAATAAGGCCGAGTGCAGTGGCTCACGCCTGTAATCCTAGCACTCTGGGAGGCCAAGGCGGGCAGATTGCTCGAGGTCAGGAGTTCGAAACCAGCCTGAGCAAGAGCTAGACCCTGTCTCTACTATAAATAGAAAGAAATTAATTGGTCAACTAATATATACATAGAAAAAAAATTAGCTGGGCATAGTGGCACATGCCTGTAGTCCCAGCTACCTGGGAGACTGAGGCAGTAGGATAGCTTGAGGCCAGGAGTTTGAGGTTGCTGTGAGCTAGGCTGACACCACGGCACTCACTCTAGCCTGGACAACAAAGTGAGGCTCTTGTCTCAAAAAAATTAAAAAAAATAAATAAATAAAAATAAAATGTGGTATATGTATACCATGGAGTTCTCAGCCACAAAAATGAATGGTGATCTAGCACCTCTTGTATTATCCTGGATAGAGCTGGAGCCCATTCTACCAAGTGAAGTATCACAAGAATGGAAAAATAAGCACCACATGTACTCACCATCAAATGGGTATTAACTGATCAACACTTAAGTGCACATATAGTAATAACATTCATCAGGTGTCGGGCAGATGGGAGGGGGGAGGAGGGGATGGGTATATACACATGTAATGGGTGTGGTGTGCACTGTCTGGTGGATGGACATGCTTGAAGCTCTGCCTTGGGTAGGGCAAAGGCAATATACGTAACCTAAACATTTGTACCCCTGTTATATGCTGAAATTTAAAAAAATTAAAAAAATCTGCATTTTCAACAAGCTCTATGGTGATAAGAATCATGTATAAATATTTCCTATATTGTGCTCGCTTCGGCAGCACATATACTAAAATTGGAATGATACAGAGAAGATTAGCATGGCCCCTGCGCAAGGATGACACGAAAAAATTATTAAAAAAAAATTTCCTATATTTTCTTCTAGTATTTATATAATTTCAGGGTGGGGAGGGCATGATTCAAAGGTACAAATCATTAAAGAAAATGTTGGTAAATCAGTACATAAAAATAAACCTATTTAAAAAGATTTATTTTGTGGCTCATGCCTGTAATCCTAGCACTCTGGGAGGTCGAGGAGGGAGGATTGTTCAAGGTCAGGAGTTCGAAACCAGCCTGAGCAAGAGCGAGACCCATCTCTACTATAAATGGAAAGAAATTAATTGGCCAACTAAACATATATAGAAAAAATTAGCTGGGCATGGTGGCACATGCCTATAGTCCCAGCTACTTGGGAGGCTGAGGCAGAAGTATTGCTTGAGCCCAGGAGTTTGAGGTTGCTGTGAGCTAGGCTGATGACACAGCACTCTAGCCCCAGCAACAGAGTGAGACTCTGTCTCAAAAAAAAAACAACAAAAAAATCCCCACCTATTTGTTAAAAAAAAGAAACCCACCATGAACCAAAAATTAAAGTCAAACAATGAATTAAAACTTTGTTTTTACAAAATATATGACAAAGAAAAAAATACTAAAAAGGGTTAATATCCTTAAAATGTAATGAGCACTTATAATCAATAAGAAAACACACTGGGCTTTCTGCAGAAAAAAAAACAAATTAACAGAAAATAAAAAAAAAAAAGAAAACAAACATCCCTATAAAAAACTGAGTAAAGGACACGAATAGGTAATTTAAATAAGAAATGTAAATGTCTAATAATATACCCAAATAGATTATTACTAACAAACTATTTTTCATCTTTCCAGTTGTCATAGTTGTTTTAAAAAATAGATATCTAGTATTGGTGGAGTAGGTTGGGTCATCCTTTCAGCAGGGAAATTTGGCAATAAGAACTGTATCAAAAGCCTTAGAATGTTTCATAACTTTAGATTGAGAAATTCCACTTCTAGAAATTAATTCACTTCTAGAAATAATCATGAGTATGCATAAAGATAATACCACAAAAAAGTTTTGCAGTATTGTTTTTAATAGGAAGAAATAGCAACAATTTAAATTTCTTGGCCAGGTACGGTGGCTCACCTCTGTAATCCTAGTAACACTCTGGGAGGCCAAGGCGGGCGGATTGCTGGAGGTCAGGAGTTCGAAACCAGCCTGAGCAAGAGCGAGTCCCTGTCTTTACTATAAATAGAAATTAATTGGCTTACTAATATATATATAAAAAATTAGCCGGGCATGGTGGTGCATGCCTGTAGTTCCAGCTACTCAGGAGGCTGAGGCAGCAGGATTGCTTGAGCCCAGGAGTTTGAGGTTGCTGTGATCTAGGCTGACGCCATGGCACTCACTCTAGCCTGGGCAACAAGGCGCGACTCAGTCTCAAAAAAAAAAAAAAAACGAAAAACATTTTTTCTAAAAAATTTAGCAGGGGCCATGCTAATCTTCTGTATTCTTCCAATTTTAGTATATGTGCTGCTGAAGCAAGCACTGAATGGTGAAATTGCAAGTGATTATTATTTTCCTTTTTTGTGGCTTGTCTGTATTTTCCAAGATTTTTACAATGCAAAAAAAAATTTTCATGATATGAAAACTACAATAAAATTCATCATATAAGAAAGAAGAGTTACTTGAGAAAATAGCACAGAATTTGCATCTTCTACATAGTATCATTTCTCTAGTTATTTCCTTAGTGAGTAAGGAAGGAAACACTTCCTTAGTGTCTCCCAAGTCAGGAGGACTCCAGGAGCTGCAGGGATCCTCAAGGCCTCATCCCTTTTGGAGCAATACAGGAGGTCTGCAGTCTGCCTGCTGGCCATGTGGAATCCAGCTTCCGTCCCAACTACAAAGTAACCCAGCGTTTGGGAGGTTGAAGAAATGGCCACTGGTAGGCCTTACACAGTCTGAGCAAGAAACTCCTTCAGACAGAGTCCAGTTTCTCCACCCAGTTACCTCAAACAGAAATCGAGGCCGACTTTAAGGGCTTGTCCAACACCGCACAACCAATTTAATAACAAGGCGAGGCCTTGAATCCATGGCCTTTCCTTCCTGTTGCGTTTCTGTAACACGCTGATTTAGACCAAAGCTCTTCATACTTTAAAGTACACAGGAATCTAGTTAAAATGCAGTTTCTAACCGTGCGGGTCAGGGTTGGGCCTGAGAGTCTGTATTTCTTGCCAGCTCCCAGGCGATGCGGAGGTAGGTCTGAGAGTCACAGTTTAAGTACTGATACACCGCTGTGGGGCACAGAATCTGGGGCAAAGGGCCAGCTTCCCAATCTTAGCTCTCCCATGGGCCTGGTCTGTGTGACGGTTACAGTTGCTGTGCCTCAGTTTCCAAGTTTTCACGAAGGTTTAGCGGCACTGTACATTAAGTTCTTCGGGACAGTATTTCCCTGAGAACTAGCTCTTGCATTATTTACCACATTCCTTACAGCAAGCGGCCGGTGAAGTAGGGTTTAACGAAGGAATAAATGAATGAATGAATGAATGACCTTTGGAGAAAAGTTCTTTCCCTGGGTGAGCATAGTCAGAGAAGCAAAAATGGGAGGGCCCGTCGGTGGCGAAGACACCCAGAAAGTTCTCCCCCCACCCGGTGGTCGGGAGGGCCCGGGGTGCCCCGGAAGCCGGCCGGCTCGCGCCCGGCCGGCCAATGGGCGGCGGGGAGGGAGGGGCGAGCGCGCCGCCAGCCCCTTCCGCCCGGGCGCCGGCAGCCCCGCCCCTTGGGACGTTGCGACGTCCGAGCATTCCACGGTTGCTACATCGTCGCGAGGGGCGGGGCGCCTGTCAGGGAAGCGGCGCGCGCGCGGGCAGCGGGCGGGCTGGGGCGCCGCCGCGCAGTGCCAGCGCCAGACCCGCGCCCGGCGCTCTGCGACCCGCCGCCCGCGCTCCGACTCGCGAGCCCGCACCCCGCCCTGCCCGCGCGCCGCCCGAGCATGGAGCTGCTGTGCTGCGAGGGCACGCGGCACGCGCCCCGGGCCGGGCCGGACCCGCGGCTGCTGGGGGACCAACGCGTCCTGCAGAGCTTGCTCCGCCTGGAGGAGCGCTACGTGCCCCGCGCCTCCTACTTCCAGTGCGTGCAGAGGGAGATCAAGCCGCACATGCGGAAGATGCTGGCATACTGGATGCTGGAGGTACCGCCCGGACGGGTCCCCCTCGCCCGCCGCCCGTGGCTCTGGACATACTGGGGCCGCCCTGTCGGGACATCCTGGCCCCAGAACGATCTGCAGGATGCTCCTGTGGCCCCGACTCCCGGGGCCTGGCCTTTCACTAGGGCACCCTCGCCCGCTGCCTCGGCGGTGTCCCTTTCCCTTCCCCAGCCTTAATCGGCTCCTTCTGACTGTGACTGCCAGTCACTTGGCACCCCAAGTCTCTCTTCGGGCCAGGAAAGCGGGACAAGGGACAGCCTCTCCTTTCCGGCTCCTCTCGGCGTCTCCCGCTTCCCTCCCCCGCCCAGTGTTCTCAGGAGAGCGCGCTTGGAAACCCCTGGGCCCGGCCGCCCCCGCCCCGGAGCCGGTTCCTGCGTCTGTCGCGGGGTTCTGGCGGGGAAGGCGGCGGGGGTGGCGCGCGCCCTGTTCCGGCCGACAGGGAAATGGAAAGTGCGGGAGGCAGCTGCAGGAGCCTCCTCCCTTCCCTTCGGGTGTGTGCAGTGGCGAGGGTAATGGGGGTAAGGTCCCAGCCCTCCGGCTACCATGGGTGACCCTTCCGTGCCACTTCCCCTCGCTGTGGGGGAGGGGAGTCCTGTTTGGAATCCTTCGTAAGGAGGGGCGCCTCTGCTTTACCCCCCCCCAGGCAAGGGGAGAGGGGAGGCGGCAACGCAGAGGAAGTGGGGGGCGTCGCGTTGCAGAGGGCGCATCCTCCTCAGTTATTGGTCCTTGTCACTGTAAATAGCTCACCCTCTCCCCTTTTTCCGCTCCGTATTCCACCTCCCTTCAGCGCCCCTCTCCCCCTTAATGCTGCCGTGTTTCCCATGCTCCTGCCCCAGCGGTGACTGTGCGCCCTCTCTCAGGTGTGTGAGGAGCAGCGGTGTGAGGAGGAAGTCTTCCCCCTGGCCATGAACTACTTGGATCGCTACCTGTCCTGCGTCCCCACCCGAAAGGCGCAGTTGCAGCTCTTGGGTGCGGTCTGCATGCTGCTGGCCTCCAAGCTGCGGGAGACCACGCCCCTGACCATCGAAAAACTGTGCATCTACACGGACCATGCTGTCTCTCCCCGCCAGTTGCGGGTGCGTGTGTGATTCCCCCCACCCCAACACATACCGTCTCCCCACTTCCCAGGAAAGGGAAAGCTAAGACTGCAGAGGCTTTCTGCCCCCTGGACAGGGAACAAGGCAAGCCCCCTGAGGCTTTTTTACAAAGGAACTGGGTTGGGAAAAAAGAGGGGGGTAAGGTAGCACTCACACGGGCTGCAGGCATGAACTAAACCCCCTCCTCCTGACCTCCAGGGGATGCCACTCCTTCCTGGTCTTTCCCCCAGATAGCAACAAGTCAAACTGCATGTCTAGCTCACTAGTACTTTGCCTCTGGGTTTACACAGCCACCATGAGTTATTTATTGGCAGCAGAAGGGCATGCCTGCACACCCCCACTGGAGTGGGGGAGTGGAATGTGCCTCATGTGGGGGAGGGGGGCTGCCTTGGTTGAGTCTTTATCCCCGTGTGGACTTTGATAGAAAAGCCTCGCAGAGCAGATTAAAGCCAGGCCCTGATTACTTTAAGGAAGGGCTGATTCTTTTCATCCCACCTTCTTTCCTTCCCCTTATATCCCAGAAGAGACAGCTTCTTCCTAATCCTTCCTTCCTTCCCTGGCCTTATTCTGAGGAACTGGAGCAGCTGCTTTGGGCCTGGTGGAAACATCTCTCCCTTTCCCTTTAGCCAAAGGCTCAAGCTGAGGGACAGACAGGGAGCTGAGCTGCAGCTGCTTCCGATGTGATAATGGTGCCCCTCCCCCGGCCTGCTGACTCTGACCAAGGTCTTTCATAACCCTGTGGGGAGCTGCTGTCACTCCTGTGGTTTGGGAAGTGGCTCCCAGGGCCTCTTGCTGGGAACTTGGGCTGGGCTCCTCTGAGGCAGGGCAGGAAAGTCGCTCACTGGTTCTGTCCTGCCTCGGAAGCAGCCTGGGAAGGAGGTGGGGGAGCTGCTTGGATTTGGAAGAGGTTATTTAAGGCATGCAGATCATCTCCTAGGGGGCCTAGGCGAGAGGGTGGGTGAGCTGGCACCTTCCTCCACCTTGCTCTGTGGCTGGCCAAGTCTTCTCCTGACCCTGAGAGGACTCTCTGGGCTCCATCTCCCAGGGAGGAGGGCAGCAAGCAGGCTGCTGTGATTGGCTGGCGGAGACGCCAGGGTACCGGGGCCCCCGGACTGCTGTGAGTCGAGGAACAGGATTCCTCTTCCTGCCAAGTAGCTCAGAGATGGGAGTAAGAGGCCAGAGTTGGGAATCCAGGAGGCTCCACAGCTCTTTGTGATGAATCTGGTAGTTTTTGGGAAGTCTGAAGGTGGAAGTAGTTTCCAGGGCCAGAGAGCAAGATGTTTTTGGAGGGATTAGGGCTAGAAGGGAACTTCTTTTTTTGTGAGAAGATTGGGGCTATATATGTGCCTTTGTGTGAGGGGAATTTTTCACAACACACAAAAAGTACTCATCCCTGACTCCTGCCTGAGCGGGGGTGGAGCCTCCAGAAGACTTCCTAGAAGGTCAGAGTGGGACGAGACCTCACAGAACTCCAGTCAGTCCAAGTCCTTATGCAGCAGAGGAAGGTGGAGGCCCAGGGAAGGAGGAAAGGGTCCTGCTTCAGCATTGCACTGAGCAGTGTAGAACCTGGGTCTTCTAGCTAGACCAGGTTGGCTTAAAAGTCAGGGATGTGACGAATGCTGCCAGCCTCTGAAGCTAATCACTCTCAGGGGTATGTTCTCTGCCAAGTAGGGCTGGGATTCTCAGGGGTTGCCCAGATATGGGGGAGGGTAGCCACCTTCCTCACACAAGACTCCGTGCCTCCCCACAGGGAGAGCCCCACTCCCAGTTGCCTTTTAGATAATTTCCTGGAGGCTATGTCCTTTCTGTTTACTCCTGAGTTAGGAGTTTGGCTACTGGGACAAGTTCTGAAAGTACAATCCTAGGTTCTCTGCCTTTTTTCTAGTCCAGGCTATTTTCTTGGGGGCCCTGTGAGAGGCTTGGGGCTGATTTGAGAGGCTGACACCTAAGCTAGGGCTAGGAGAGAGACAGCTGTGGCTGTGGGCCTGGAAGAGGTTGGGTGGGGTTGCCATTTCTGCCTCAATTAGGAGTCAAACCCACAAGTTCCTTCCTGAGATAAAACAATGAAGAAATCCTCATGTGTGCAATTTGGAAATGGGGCCAGGTCTGGGAGCCCCAGACGAGTGGACTGGGGTGGAGTTCTCAGCCTCCCCCCCAAGACCTAGCATTGGTATGCAGGCTTCAGCAGGTGGGGATAGGGGTTGGTCCCTCAGGGATCATCTGGATCCATCCTGTATGGCTTGGTCTCCACCTATCTATCCTCCTGAGAGTCAAGTGACACTGGGCACCAGGGAGTCCAGTTGAAGGAGGGGGTCCCATACCTCAGCACCCACCCCTGATGTCCCACTAAGGGGATGTGGGTTGGGTTAGGCAACCTCCCATTTGAGGAACCTCGGAGGAGACTCAGTGGCTGTGTCATAGGAGGAGTGGCCTCATACTCCTGTTTATTCAAGAGGTGTGGACTTGGCTGGGATACAGAGTTGTGGGGGGAGGCTAGTGGTGATCTCCCCTTTCACAATCCTTGGGGTTTTGAGAGTCTTTCTGCTTCATCCCAGAGTATCCTCAAGTTCATGGTGATATCTGCTGCTTCAGTCTTACAACCCTGGCTGGAGAAGTGCTCAGAGCCTTGAATGAAGTCAGGAGAACACTTGGATTATTGGTCCCTTAAAGATAATCAGATAGGCTTAAAAGGGATATTCCACGTCCTGGCACCTGGTTAATGTTCAATAAATGCTCGAAGCAAATGCCTGCAGCTCTTCTCTGCCTTGGACTCCATGGTGCCAAGTCCTTAAAACCAGAAGCAGAACAGGGGTCTTGAGCTTTCAATTTGGGCTTCCTTTCCCCGTGAGATTTCTGCTTTACTCCTCTTCCTTTCTCCAGTCACTGACCTCACCCTTTCCCCTATCCCCCAGGACTGGGAGGTGCTGGTTCTTGGGAAGCTCAAGTGGGACCTGGCTGCCGTCATTGCACATGATTTCCTAGCCCTGATTCTACACCGACTCTCTCTGCCCCGTGACCGACAGGCCTTGGTCAAAAAGCATGCCCAGACCTTTTTGGCCCTCTGCGCTACAGGTAAGAACCCTGCGCATATTTTTGCCAAACTGGGAAAATCAGAAGACTAAGGGTGAGTGGTAAGTAGGAGATTCCACCTTATACTCCTCTTAAAATTCATTTGTGGAAATTATATCCCCTTTGCCCCCAGTTTCAATAGCAAAAAGAGATTAATTGGAGGTATACCGGATCTCAGAGACCCCCAATGTGCAGAGAGGACAGTGAGGGTATAGAGAGGTGACTTGCTCAAGGTCTCGCAGTAAGTTGGAAGCAGAACCCAGGTCTTTTGGCCCTAGTCATGTTTCCATACTAGGGAGGGTCTCACCTATCCCCTGGTCTCAGGCCAGAACCACCCTGGACCTAGGGAAATTTGCTGGTATCTTACCCCACCCACTGCGGGGTTTTCCAGTATGCCCCCTGCTCCATTCGTGCCGCCTGACACTTTCTGAGGAGTAGGAACTCCGCATTGGCTCTTATCCTTGAGGTTTCCTTGTCTCATGGTTCCCTCTCCTCCTTTCTAAGATTACACCTTTGCCATGTACCCACCGTCCATGATCGCAACAGGCAGCATTGGGGCTGCGGTGCAAGGCCTGGGTGCTTGCTCCACTTCCGGGGATGAACTCACGGAGCTGCTGGCGGGGATCACAGGCACTGAAGTGGTGAGTGCTGGGCAGCCAGGCAGCAGTCTCTCCATTCATAAGGCAGCGCTGTGCCCTAAGCCTCCAGTAGAGGGAGGCATCCACCCCAACCTGGTCCCCTCTCCTGGTTTCACAGCCTTGGGGCTTCCGTGGCTCTTTATCTCCTGCCTAGGTCTGGAGAAGAGCAAGTACCTTGGGCAGGGTGAAGGGTGCTGGCCCTAGGTGCCCTTTTCTTGCCAAGTGGTGTGCTGAAGAGGGGGTGGGGGATTTGGTGTCAGATGCAGGGCTGCTCTCACACCCTCTTGCCACATCCTCTTGCCAGTTTCTGAGAACTGAAGACCGATTCCTGGGGCTGGGCTGTGGCCTAACCTCCCCAGACTTCCCTGTGTGCTAGGAGGTGTCCCTCCCCCACACCTGCTGCCAGATGTTGCTGCGGAGAACGGTCCCTCCTCACTGTTCCCTTGTGTTCCCAGGACTGCCTGCGGGCCTGTCAGGAGCAGATTGAAGCTGCGCTCAGGGAGAGCCTCAGGGAAGCTGCCCAGCCCAGCTCCAGCCCAGCGCCTAAAGCCCCCCGGGGCTCCAGCAGCCAGGGGCCCACCCAGACCAGCACTCCTACAGATGTCACCGCCATCCACCTGTAGCCTTGGAGAGGCCCCCTCCAGTGGCCACTAAGCAGAGGAGGGGCCATTGCCACCCCCCTCCCTGCCTCCAGGAACAAACCCATGCCACATCTAAAGCCTAAGGGGGCTCTTATTCCTCCCCTCATAAGACCCAAGAGGGTCAGCTCCCATGTATCCCTGCAGTGTGCACTAAGGGGCCTGGCCAGCCAAGATTGTGTTTGGGTGGCTAGCTGAGCTCCTCCTCCCGCATCTGACCAGCTTAGCTCCTTCCCTGACTCTAGCTGGGGGTGGGCTAGGCTGGTCAGACATTGGAATAGGTGAAATCCATGCACCAGCATTCCTTTTGAGGCCTCCCCTCCCTGGGGTCTCATGTTCTCAATTGCCAAAATGCCCCAGTGCCTTCTAAAGGTGTTGCCCCTTCTAGGGTTATTGTATTTGGATTAGGGTCCTCCCAAAGATGAAATTTCAGGCATAACTGATTGACAGACACGTGAGAGGGGAAATAGCCTAAATGGCTCCTCTCAGCACACTTTGGAGGTCCGTTTAATCCATGCTCACAGCTGCTCCTAGAGGGAGGGGCCTAGGTCTTGACCAGAGGGGCAGAAATCTACAAAATTCCTCCTTGCTTTGCTTTCTGCTCTGCTTCTCCTGTGTGATTGAAGGGTTTGGTGCTGAAGGAAGAGGTCGTTTTAATTTATTAATTGCTTTCAGTACAACTGTATGAGGGTATGGTGGGGCCTATCTGTCCCACAACTGGTGGTAACCCTGGTGGTTGCTGTTTCCCTCCCCTCTGCAACTGGCTAAACAATCTTTGTGGCCCAGGAGCTGCTACAGCCTGGAGTGGGGTCATGCCCTCCTCTCCCTTTGGCCTTCTGCCCCATCCTCCAGGGAAGAGGATGAAGCAGAGATGCCCTGGAGGTGGCCAAGCCCCTGTCTGGAGAAGGAGGCAAGCCCTATTGACACAGGTCTTTCCTAAGGCCACAAGGTTTAGGCTGGTGGCCCAGGACCATCATGCTACCTTAATAAAGATTCTGGAATAAAACTGGCTTTGGCTTCTTGGAGTGAATGGTGGTGTGGGTAAAAGCCTATTTCTAGACTCTACAATCTAAGCAGGTGGAAGTCAATGGCCTAAAGCAGGGATCAAACGTTTTCTGTAAAGGGCTGGATATTTAGGCTTTGTGGGCTATATGGTCTCTGCCCCATATACAGTCAGTTCTGCTTTATAATGTGACCTACACATTCCTAAAAATCACTATGATATGCAAAATTGCACACCAAAAACCACAGGGCTTATGGGAAAAATGGGGCTTGAGGTATAGCACCCAAAAACTGACACATTTTTTAAAAAGGAAATAGAGAACAGCTTGGTTTTTACACGTCAAATAGTTGAGGAAATAGATACATACTACAATAAACACGCCCTTTATCTTGAAGAAGATAAGAAGTTTGCTTGTGGAAACATGGAAGCTGACTTGGGATCTACTCATCCCTGGGCCCGACCTTATTCTCTGACCTTTCTCGGCCTCTGTATCTCTGCTTTCTCGAGGAGGGGCTTTCTCTTGTAGTCCTTTCATCCCCAGTAGAGACAGGGCCATCTTTGGACGGCCTGCTCCTGGGTGCTGGCATTCAACCAAAGCAGCCCGTCTCATGTGAGGGGGAGGCAGCCAACACCCCCTGCCCCCCCAGGGTGTAGCCTGGAGAAACAAACTTGTAGCTTAGGGGGGGTTCCCTCCAGCTGAAGAGGGAAAGGCGAAAGACCTCCATTGACTATACCAAAACACAGAGGTTCAATAAATACCTGCCTTTGTTTTTATGGCATCCCAGTGACTTGACAACAGCCAGAGAGAAAGTACTTAAACCAAGTCCCAGCTGGGAAGTGGGAATGCTGGGGTGTCCACTCTCAAGTCAGGTCTCAGAACTGAGCAGAAGGTAGGCCTAGAAGCAAGGAAGGAGCCAGCAAGGCCCTCCATCCTCCTTGTCCTAGGCTAGAAGTCATAGATGGCCCTGTGACCCATCACTGCTCTGATTTGGGTCTGCCCCCATCAAGGCTCAGTCTCATCTTTAGTCACCAACAAGGGACCTGGTGTCTTCCCACACCCCTCTGATCAGGACAGGTGACTGTTTTCTTCACTCCATGGTGATGGGAACATCTTCCACATCTCGGGGGACTGCACTCTGAAGCTCACGCCTGATTTCAGGGGACAGTTGTGGATGGGTCTGTAGCCGGAGCAGTTCCAGGAGGGCCTCCTTCTGTTCTGTGGCCAAGTCTGCCTTGTAGCGCTGGGCCAAAGTCAGGAGGCACTGGTGCCAGAGCACGGGCAGCTCGCGATTCTCTGTCCGGAAGCCCAGGAAGTGGAAGACTAGGGCATCCAGTACCCGGTAAGGCAGCGCGTACTTCTTATCCAGCAGCAGTCGCAGGAAGATGCTGTTGGCACCGCTGTATTTCATCTCAGCAATTTTGAGCATGGCGGCGCTGGTGGGAAAGGGACGGGCGGTGGGATTAGTGGGGGAAATGTCAGAGGAAGGATCAACCAGTCCCTCTGCGCTTTTCCCCTCTTCCTCCTCTGCTGGCTCTTAAACTACAGGATTCCTAAGGGAACCATCTCAGGCCTCCTCCTCACCTACTCAATCTCATTATACGCCCTTGACTCCAATTAACCATCTCTAAGTGGGTCCATCCTCAACCTTTGGCCGAGACTGTTTGTCTCAATATCTAGTTAGAATGTGTCCAAGTGTCTGGACATTGCCACCCCTAACCTACTTTCTTCCTTGTGTTCCTTATTCATTTATCCAACTATTTGTGGAGCCCCTCCCACAAGCCCGGCTCTGGGATCCTCTTCCTGTGGAGCTTGCACTCTCGTAATGATACACCAACAAGCTTGAGGCTTAAACAAGCCACAGACTGAGGGCTATTCTTAATTCCTTCCCTACTCTTCCCTCTCCCACCCCCAAGTCTTGGCAGTTCCACTGTCTGGAATATTCACTGGCCAGTCCTCCTCCCCCCAACACAAACACTACCTGGAGTGCAACACAGGGATGGAGCACTTGGTGATGATGCTACCCACGATGATGGCTTCCCGGAGGGTACAAGTGCCTGACTCACACAGTGGGATCAGGATCCCTGGGGAGGATCAGAAGACATTCACTCTGAGTCCAGGTGAGCAAAAGGTATTACAGCAGGAAGCACTCCCACCCACCCCAGGGACAGTCACTAAAACTTGGCCTGAGACCATTTCCCAAGTCAGGTCTGCTGCTTTTCCCTGAAGAGCCCTACCCCTTTCCTTTCTTCCCTGCTTCTGGGCTCCCACCTTTGAACCAGGCTCCAGGCTTGAACAGGGCCTTCTTGAGTGCCATGTAGAGGTGGAAGTTGAGCCGTTTGTATTCGGCAATGTCGTCTCGTACCCTGGGCAGCAGGACAAGGTTGTAGAAGCGCTGGGCCATGCGTTCCTTCAGGTTAGAGGCAAAAATCCTAGTAGGATGTAAGGGGGGAGGAGTTCCCAAGTCACATGATAGCCTGGACATGGCCCTTTAAATATCACTGTGGACAGCACATGCAAGAGATTTTAAAGTAAGATATGGAACCATTCTCTCAGTGACAGATGTATGGGAGCAATGGGAATGGAACCCCCAGGTTGGCTTAGAGAAATACAAAGAAGGGGAACAAGATGTACCCAAACGGGGAATGCTATCTGTTGTTGGAGAACCAGAGTGTTTCCAAACTGATGGCTCCTCAGCTACTCAGCTTCCTCTCCCAGCATGAGTCCTCTGTACCGTGCTGTCACAGTGGACCTGAGCATGCCTGGGTAGCCACAGACTTCTGAGGCTACTCTAACAGGGTTGTATCCCAGTAGTTATAATCACTCCCCTAGAAATTCATCATGGCAAGTTCCCAACTGGGTCTTGGCCCCCAAAAATGAAACAGGAAAAGCTAGGAAAATGATTATATAGAAGCATAAAACAGAACTCTGGGACAAGGCTCAAATGTAATGGCAAAGGTAGGGAAAGCCTGTATGTCCCCAGCCCAACCCTCACCTACAGACCCAAGGCTACTTTAACTCCCATCTACTCTACCTGGTAGCTTGGTACATGGCAGCTGCAGTCCAGGCCTCAGGCTCTGTGACATAGAGGATCTGCTCCCAGTTGGACAGCGCAGGGATGATCTTAAATGCCTTGGGCAGTTTTCCACTGCGGTACTTAGATAACACCTAGGGATGAAGGAGGTAAAATAATCATCATTAACACATATAGTGCTTGCTATGTGTCAGGTACTTATCTGGATGCTTTTTATATATTACCTCATTTCATCCTCATAGTAACCCTATAAAGAGGCGCCATTATGTTTGCTTTGCAGATGACCAGAGAGTTATAGTAACTGTCCCAAGGTGCCAAGTCACTAACAGGCAGAGCAGGAATCTGAACCTACACGATGACTCAAAGTCTGTTTTCTGCTACCAAGCCTTATTTGGTATGGGGTGTGGGCAAAAAAGCCTGAGGCACCTGTAATCCTAGCATTCTGGGAGGCAGAGGTGGGCGGATTGCTTGAGGTCAGGAGTTCGAAACCAGCCTGAGCAAGAGTGAGACTCATCTCTACTATAAATAGAAAGAAATTAATTGGCCAACTAATACATATATAGAAAAAATTAGCCAGGCATGGTGGCGCATGCCTGTAGTCCCAGCTACTTGGGAGGCTGAGGCAGTAGGATTGCTTGAGCCCAGCAGTTTGAGGTTGCTGTGAGCTAGGCTGACGCCACAGCACTCACTCTAGCCTGGGCAACAAAGCGAGACACTGTCTCAAAAAAAAAGCCTGAGGCAGGAGACCACAGCCCCTGTGGCTCCCCTCTCAGTTCTTACCTCCCGGACCCCCTTGTAGACTTCCAGGACCCGGGGATCCAGCTGGGGCATAGGGAAGCCTGACACCTCTGACATGACCGTCTCAACCTCTGTCTGCTTCTCAGTCAGCTTCTCCATGATGATGTCAGCCAGCGTGCGCCTAAGAGGCGAGGTGCCCAGGGAAGGGGAGGGAGGAGAGAAGGAGAGCTGTGGTCATTGCCTGGGAAGCTCCAGACTCTGCACGCAGTCCCTTGTGAGCACTGACAAACTGTGATCCTGCTGGTATGAACAGCCTCAGTCCCCTCTCTGCACTCATTCACTCACTACAGAATCGCTGCAGAGTGCAACGGAACTGAAAGTCATTCCATTTAGGACGAAGCTGGGAGTTGTATGGCATTATGATGAACCCAACTCAGAAGTCAGTCTGCCAAGGTTCAAATGCTGGCTCTTCCACTCCCTGTGATCTTTGGCATGTTACTTTACCTCTCTATGCTTCAGTTTCGTCATCTGTGAAGAGGGATAGTAACAGTACCTACTTCATAAGGTTAATCTAAGGATTAAATAAGTTAATGTGTATTTGTTACTTGGAACTATCGGCACATAGCGTGTAAGGAGTGTCAACTCTTTCAAACAACCCAGCAATATGTTGAGGACTCTCCAGTGACAAATTCCTGGTCTAGGGTGGTCTTGTAGATAATCTTAATTATCTACAAGATTTCAAGTAGCTGGAATCAATAGGGGATATTATGGCTCAAACTCTCCCCTGTTTGAATTTATTAAAATTAAAATCTATGGAAATATTTCTAAGACCTGTTATATTCTTCTCAGTCTCCTTAAACAGAGTACTGTATATCAAACATGATCTTAATGAATTAGAATTACCATCACCTTGGACTGTGGTGTAAGAACAGCATCTTCAGAGGTGGCTGCTGAAGTGTATTTAAAACTGCCCCTGTTTTCTGAGGGCCTACTCCATACCAGGCACTGAGTTTCAGACTTTCCAGATAGTATGTCTTATATTATAAGTGTCTGTGCAACACTTATGGGAGACATGGGAACTTACTCAGACATGGGAGCTAAGACTTAGGTTAATAACTTGCCCAAGGTGTCACAGCTGTCAAGTAGGGGGAAAGAGTCAAACTTAGGTCTTTCAAGTTCTAAAGTTAAGGTATTTTACAATACCTTACAATGTGCCCCCAAACTAACTGGCCTCTGCTGAGCTTACGTGGATCTAGGCTTGCTTTCTGAAGATGCCAGCTATCGTTTTTATGACTGCCAGGAGTTCCTGTTTCTAGTAGTTTGTCTCTTCTATTTACTGCAAGCTGGAAAACCATTCTGCTAAGTCCATCAGAATTATCTGTAAAGTAGGTGTTATGAGGTGCTCAGTAAGAACCTGGGAGGCTCTCTGGTGGGACCAGCCCAAGTATATACTTTGTGACATCTGTTTTAGCTGTTGGGCATCAGTCTGAGAGATTTCTCCATTCTGTGCTCTCAAATGTGCTGCCACAGAACTTATCCACCTCCCTGCCTTTTTACAGTATGATTAGCAATGAGAGATGCATTAACCCCAAAGAGAACCAAGGATAATATGTTATTACCAGAGGGTCAGAATGAACTGGTTGAGGGCCCTTATCCTAGACTCCCCTCCTCAGGGCCCAAATCCCTGGCCTCAGGAATTTCACCACAGGCAGCCTCAATGCCTGCCTGTTTTGGAGTTAGCATTTATTATAGAACGGAGTAAATTAGTGCTTCTAACTGGAGGTGATTCTCACCCCCCTGCTCCCCACCAACCCTGGGGACATCTGCCAATGTCTGGAGTCATTTTGGCTATCACAATCAGAGGGAAGGTCACTACTAGTATCTAGATGGTAGAGATGAGAGATTATTCTAAACATCCTATACTGCAAAGGACAGCCTCCACAAAAAAAGAATTATCCAGCCCAAAACGCCAATAGTGGTAGGCTGAAAAACCCTGGATAAATGAAACTTTGGTATGAAAGAGATCTGTCCAAGGAAGATAAATTTACCACTAAAAAACTGAGCATACGGCTGGGCACAGTGGCTCACGCCTGTAATCCTAGCACTCTGGGAGGCCAAGGTGGGCAGATTGCTCAAGTCAGGAGTTCAAAACCAGCCTGAGCAAGAGCGAGACCCTGTCTCTACTATAAATAGAAAGAAATTAATTGGACAACTAATATATATAGAAAAAATTAGCCGGGCATGGTGGTACATGCCTGTAGTCCCAGTTACTTGGGAGGCTGAGGCAGAAGGATCGCTTGAGCCCAGGAGTTTGAGGTTGCTGTGAGCTAGGCTGACACCATGGCACTCACTCTAGCCTGGGCAATAAAGTGAGACTCTGTCTCAAAAAAACAAAAAAAGAACTGAGCATACTAAGACCAAATGCAATGGGATGGATCTTTCCAGAGACATAAAAAGGGCCTTTACCTGTTTCCTTGGGTAACAGGGCAGTTCTAGAGCAAATGTACATTAGAAGGCCGGGCGCGGTGGCTCACGCCTGTAATCCTAGCACTCTGGGAGGCCGAGGCGGGCAGATTGCTCAAGGTCAGGAGTTCAAAACCAGCCTGAGCAAGAGCGAGACCACATCTCTACTATAAATAGAAAGAAATTGGCCAACTTATATATATAGAAAAAAATCAGCCGAGCATGGTGGCACATGCCAGTAGTCCCAGCTACTTGGGAGGCTGAGGCAGTAGGATCGCTTGAGCCCAGGAGTTTGAGGTTGCTGTGAGCTAGGCTGACGCCACGGCACTCACTCTAGCCTGGGCAACAAAGCGAGACACTGTCTCAAAAAAAAAAAAAAAAAAAAAAAAAAGCCAAGCAGAATGGTCCTTTGAGGGTGGGCCAGTTCTGTCAAGGTGGCCCCCCAAAACTAGCAATGCCAAGGCGCTTTCCAGAGGCAAAGAATCAAAAGCCTGCCAGGGTACTTGTTTCTCTGTAGAAACTTTCTACCAGGACCCACTATCTCAAATCCCCAGGCCAACCTGGCAGGAGGGTTCTTGTTCATGAACATCTCAATGGCACGCTCGTCCTCAGGGTCCACAACCACCTCTGCATGGTGGCCCACTCCTGTCATTGTGGCAGCCTTCTCCAGGGTGGGCCACTCCTCATCCTCATCATCTGATTCATCCTGTGGCACTCCTGGACCTAGAAAAGGGGAGATGAAATGGGTGAGCACAGCAAGGAGTGGGTGAGGGATTTAGTCAATTTATAATAACTTTAGCCACTGCGTAGTACAAGCCTCACACGTGCTTGTGACAGATACAGACATGTGCAATGAAACAGGTGAGGCACATACTATCTTCCTATTCCCAGAGACTTGCAATTTCGCTTGAGACAAAATGTATACGCAGGAAACAATGAGAAAGCACTGCTAATAAATAATAGTTAACACGCCATACTCAGTTATGTAGCAGAATTTTCTAAACACTGTACCTATGTTAACTGGTTAACCCTCACAACCCTAAGAAGTAGCTACTATCATTATACCCAGTTTCAGTGGGACACTGAGGCACAGAAAAGTTCAGTATTTGCCTAAGGCAGGTTGTCTGGGTCTAGGCTGCTTTCTTCATCACTATCCTACACACAGTAGAGCTTGATTATATGCCAAAATAAGTGGTAGAAATAATATTAATATATACACTTAGAAGATGAGTGCTCAGGATGTAAGCTCCAGACAGGCAGTTCGGGAACAGGAGAAGTATGTTTCAGATCTGGGTAACAACACTGGAAAAAGGGCTTAGTTGCGTCTCATAGGCAACAGCAAAAAATGGGGCTAGGTGGGAATGGTGAAGCCAGACTGGAAGGCCTTATAAAAGCCAGGTAGAGTTCAGATTTTAATCCACCAGTTCATTTGAATAAATGATTTTTGGAAGGTTAAAGCTGTCTAGGCATCTGGAAAGAAGTCTAATAATCCAAGTGGGAGATAAAATGCTACATATGAATAGGTCATTAAGAACAGAGGCAGTCCAGTCTGAGCAAGAGGTAGACCCCGTCTCTACTAAAAATAGTATATAATAATAATAATTAGCTGGGCATAGTGGCACATGCCTGTAGTCCTAGCTACTCGTGAGGCTGAGGCAGTAGGATTGCTTGAGCCCAGGAGTTTGAGGTTTCTGTGAGCTAGGCTGACGCCACGGCACTCTAGCCCAGGTAACAGAGTGAGACTATGTCTCAAAAAAAATTTAAAAAAAAGAACACGGGCAGTGTGTGATAAAAGCTAAATAAGGGGGAACAGACATTTTGTCTCCACATGCCAACAACTCCCAAATCTGTACCTGGGAGTGGATTCCCTATCTTCTTGCCAGACCCTAATTCCAGGTGCCTTGTGTGCAGCCATTTTTGGTTGACCCACAGGCATGCCAAATTTCACCTGTCATCAACTAAACTCATTATCTTTCCTTCCTAGGTCTACAGCACTCACGTTTTATTTAGTCAGTCTTGTACTCAAACTCTCCAAAGCTTCCCATTGCTGTTTTTTTTTTTCTCTTTTTCTTTTTTTTTTTTTTTTTTGAGACAGAGTCTCACTTTATTGCCCAGGCTAGACTGAGTGCCGTGGCGTCAGCCTAGCTCACAGCAACCTCAAACTCCTGGGCTCAAGCAATCCTGCTGCCTCAGCCTCCCAAGTAGCTGGGACTACAGGCATGCGCCACCATGCCCGGCTAATTTTTTCTATATATATGAGTTGGCCAATTAATTTCTTTCTATTTATAGTAGAGATGGGGTCTCACTCTTGCTCAGGCTGGTCTCGAACTCCTGAGCTCAAACGATCCGCCCACCTCGGCCTCCCAGAGAGCTAGGATTACAGGCTTGAGCCACCGCGCCCGGCCCCCATTGCTGTTTTAAAATGGCTTTTTAAAAATTTTAATTAATTCTCAGATCTAAGGAAGATGAAGAAATAATAAAAAAATAAAATAAAATAAAATATTTTAATTATTATGGGTACATAATAGTTGTATATTTTTATAGGGTACATATGATGCTTTGATACAGGCATACAATGAGAATTAATCTAATCAGGGCAATTGGGGTATCCACCATCTCAGGCATTTAACATTTCTTTGTGTTAGGAAATTCCAATTCCACTCTTTTACTTTATTTATTTATTTATTTTTTGAGACAGAGTCTCACTTTGTTGCCCAGGCTAGAGTGAGTGCTGTGGCATCAGCCTAGCTCACAGCAACCTCAAACTCCTGGGCTCAAGCAATCCTCCTGCCTCAGCCTCCCGAGTAGCTGGGACGACAGGCATGTGCCACCATGCCCGGCTAATTTTTTCTATATATATTAGTTGGCCAATTAATTTCTTTCTACTTATAGTAGAAACAGGGTCTCGCTCTTGCTCAGGCTGGTTTCAAACTCCTGACCTGGAGCAATCCGCCCGCCTTGGCCTCCCAGAGTGCTAGGATTACAGGTGTGAGCCACCTCGCCCGGCCCCATTCCACTCTTTGAGAGGATAAATGATAAAAGGCTGGCTTTAAATTCTGGGAATAGCCATCAAGTCTTTTGTAGGCTTCACTCTTACCTACCTCACCATCATTCATTAATCCACCCATTCAGCAAACATTGAATGCCTACTTTATGTGATGCCCTGTTATGGGTGCTGGAAATATATCAGTGAACAGTAAAAACAAAATGTCTGAGGCCGGGCGCGGTGGCTCATGCCTGTAATCCTAGCTCTTTGGGAGGCCGAGGTGGGCGGATCGTTTGAGCTCAGGAGTTCGAGACCAGCCTGAGCAAGAGCGAGACCCCATCTCTACTATAAACACAAAGAAATTAATTGGCCAACTAAAATATATATAGAAAAAATTAGCCGGGCATGGTGGTGCATGCCTGTAGTCCCAGCTACTCGGGAGGCTGAGGCAGCAGGATTGCTTGAGCCCAGGAGTTTGAGGTTGCTGTGAGCTAGGCTGACGCCACGGCACTCACTCTCTAGCCTGGGCAACAAAGTGAGACTCTGTCTCAAAAAAACAAAACAAAACAAAAAAAACAAAATGTCTGCCCTTATAGAGCTTACAT
>VSMD01120315.1:0-46683 GCA_008750895.1 Mirza zaza
GGGGGCAGAAATGGTTCGCGTTCCCGGTTGCACGCTGCGCAGATGCCCTTTTCGTTCGTAAAACTTGTGCCTGCCATTTCCCCGAGGGTTTTAATCTAGGGGTCCGTGCAGACGCGACGTGATGCCACCTTCTGGGAAGGCCAGGTGGATGCGGGCTCCCTCTGTCCTCTTGCCCTTTCTCCATACCCTGCAGTAAGTTTGGAAAGAACGTGGCAGCCTGGGTTCTTTAATGTGGTTATATTAGGCTTTTGTAAGAATGGCATGACCCTGTGCTTGACAAACCTGGATTCGCCTCGGAATCACCAGGAAGGACACATACAAAAGTCCTCTGGGACACCAGAAATCGGGGAAGGAGGATACAGATCTCTTTATTCCCCTCCTCCTACCCCTTTTAAAATAGATTTTGCATTTTGGGTCGTAGGAATTTTGGGGGAGGGGAGAGAGTTTCTTCTTTAAGCAAAAAAAAAAAAAAAAAGAAAAATCACGACTAGAGAAGAGACTTTGTGGGGCAGGGGAAAGGTGATACAGCAGAGGCGAATAGGGCCCTATGTGAAGGTTTGCGTGTCACACTGAGGAGTTGGGCATTTATGCCATAACCAGCAGGGTTTGTCAGATTTGTCTTTTACAAGTTCAGGTCTGGCGATGATGTTGGAAGATGCCCTCTTCGGAAGGGAAAACAGGGCCAGGTTTCTAGTTAAGTGGTTATTGTACTAGTCAAGCCTGGAGATGTACTGAAAGCAGGAACGCCACCAACGACAAGGACCCGATGTGATTTGGGGTGTATCAAGGAGAAGCAGCATAAAGATGACCCCTAGGTTTCTACTTTTGGGGGACTGGGTGAGTAGTGATGCTACTAACTGACAGAGCATCTACCGGAAGGCAAACAATTTTTGGGGTGAGTTCAGCTTTGGAAATGTTAAATTTCTGGTCGGCGGAACATTCCAGACCGATGGTCTTTGGGAAACTGGTCTGGAGCTTGGGGTGGGGTGAGGCTCGGGGTTTGAGATGCAAATCTGGGCTCCATCAGCATGTAAATGGTGTTTGAATCTTCGGAAAGAGGCGAGATTAACTCAGAGGGAGAGCTCCGGAAAAAAAGTGAAAGAGACCTTGGACAGAGCTCTGCAGAATTTGGAAATCAATCGAGTGGTGAGGCTGGCCAGAGGCTGATCCCTGCAGAGTCTGCAGGAGGCAAAAGCATCCTCGGAACCAAACTCTTCCTTTCCCCATCCCCCACCAGGGTTGGAGCTCCCCACCAGCTCTGAAACTGTTCTTTGGAGCACGGCTGTCAGCCACACATGCCTCGATTCATCTGGAGCCAGACTACAACCTTGGCCCCAGATCAAGATCATCTCGCCCCTCCCTTCCTTTGCCCCAGACTCCAACTTCTTTCTCCCTGGGGTGTTGCTTTGCTCTCTCATCCTCCCTCCAGACAGTCCTCTATCCGAGTCCTCCCCAAAGGACACAACAGAATCTCATTCTGGGGAGTCATCCTCCCTCCCCACCCCACCTCCCACCCCCTGCCTGGGTTCTCAGGTGCTGCTCTCTCCGTCTGAGCGATGGTTCCCCTGGGTTGCATTGCCTGGCTGAGGCTTATTAAAAATACACATTTACCAGCCCTGCTGGAAAGGTTACCTCTAGCAGGTGGAATGGGTTGAAGCGTGTCCCTGCATCCAAAAGATATTTTGAAGTCCTTACCGCTGATACCTGTGACTGTGGCCTCATTTGGAAATAAGGTCTTTGCAGATGTGATCAAAGTAAGACAAAGTCATGCTAGATCAGAGTGCACCCTGAATCCAACGGCTCGTGTCCATGACAGAGCGTGGAGGGATGTGGCCACAAGCCAAGGCACACCGTAGGTTGCCAGCAACAGCAGAAGCTGGAAGAGGCAGGGAGGGAGTCTTTCTAGAACCTTCAGAAGGGATGAAGCCCTGCTCCTACCTTGATGCCCAACTTCCAGCTTCTGCCAAGTGTGAGAGAAAACACAGTCCTGTGCTATCAAACCACCCAGTTGGTTGTCCTTTGTTATGGCAGCCTCAGGCAGGGAACCCTGAAGGTCTGAGGGGTGGGGGGTGGGAAGGAGGCTAAGAATTTGGCTCCCTGGGTGATCCCGATGTTTTTGAGGAAAGCTGCCTTGAGAATTCTGCTTCCTCTGAAACCTAGAGGGATGAAAGCCTGCCTGTTCTTCTGCACCCCACATTCTGCTCGCCCCAAAGCAGCTTTGGTGACATTACCTTCCTGTCACCTGCGTTTCTCGTGTCCAGCATTGCCACCGTCTGTCACTAGGGTTGTTACTCTCTTACATTCTCTGAGTCACGCCCATTCAGAAGAAATGGCCTCCGAGCTGTCATTGTGGGTGGGGACATTTAATCTCAGGACTAGCACCTGGCAGGCGATGGACATGCAAATCTAATGAGCATTCTGAGCATTCGCTCACTTCAGCCACTCATTCTCGTGGCAGTGCTGTGAACCTTCTCAAGGCTGGAAACTTAAATGCCAACACCGTGTCCCCCATCCAGCAGTCCCCTCCTTTCTTTAAACCCTGACACCTGTGCTCCAACCTCATGGGGGCCACTAGTCTCCCAAAGTGGTCCCTTTATCTTCCATCCAGCCTGGACACCAAGGTTAGCCCTGCAGCCTCACTCCCATGCTGCCCCCTTCTTCGACCATGTTCACCCCCAAATGCCCAGCCTTAGGTCCCAATACCCACCTTCTTCTGTGTCCTGTCACAGGGCTGGAGCAAAAGAGCTTGGAGATCTAGCCGTTATGGATGTGTCATCTTCAGTGGCAACTGGGCTTTTTGGACAGCTCCAAAGTCTTTGAGTGTATTATTCCTGATGTTCGTGATTCTTCCCAAGGGCTGGTCCACACTTTATTGCCTTTAAGAGCAGATGAGGCTGGGCGCGGTGGCTCACGCCTGTAATCCTAGCACTCTGGGAGGCCGAGGCAGGCAGATCGCTCAAGGTCAGGAGTTCGAAACCAGCCGGAGCAAGAGTGAGACCCTGTCGCTACTAAAAATAGAAACAAATTAATTGGCCAACTAAAAATATATAGAAAAAATTAGCCGGGCATGGTGGCGCATGCCTGTAGTCCCAGCTACTCGGGAGGCTGAGGCAGGAGGATCACTTGAGCCCAGGAGTTTGAGGTTGCTATAAGCTAGGCTGATGCCACGGCACACTAGCCTGAGCAACAAAGTGAGACTCTATCTCTAAAAAAAAAAAAAAGAGCAGATGCACCTTAAGGAGAAAATGGATGTTCTCAGAGGAACCTCCCTGACCCCCTTCCCCACCCTGCCCCACCCACTCCACGCCTCTGACCACCTGGGTCAGTGTCTCGGAGGCAGGACTGCTCTCCGTCTGTCCTAGGCTGGCCCCTGCCTGCCCCCCAGCTTCTACCCCCCAACAACAGCTAACCTTGTTGAGGACTGATGGCACACCCCACTGTACAAAGTGTGCTCTCCCTACAGCCCCATGAAGAAGGGACTATATGTATTTCCTTTTCACAGGGGAGGAAACCCAGGGCTCAGACTGATGCAGTAACTTGCCCAAGGTCACCGTCCTGGTTTGGGTTCCCCCAAAGCAGACCCAGAGACAAGGCTTAGGGAGAAGGGAGTTGATTTGGGAGGTGATCTCAGGAACCATAGGTCATGAAGTAGGCAATGAGACAGGGAAAGGGAACAGCCAGAGAGTGGAGTCCCCCCACGGGCCACAGGAGCTGGGCCCTGTTGGAGTCTATCTGAGAAACTCTATGGAACACCCCTGGTGGTAGGCAGAGTGGTGGCCCACCCAAGGGTGTCTATGTTCAATCCCTGGACACTGTGAATAAGTTGTGTTACAAAGCCAGTCTCCTTTTTAGGTTCCCTGTGGCTTCTAGAACGATCCTGTCCATTACAGCAACCATCCCCACCTGCGGCTTTTGAGCGCCTCAAATGTCTGAATTGAAAGTGATCTACGTGTAAAACACACACCGAATTTCCAAGAATTTAAACAAAAAGCATAAAATATCCCAATAATTTGTATGTTGATTCATCTTGAAATAGGATAGTTTGGAAATGTTGGGGCATGTAAGATATATTATTAAAGTTCATTTCATCTGTTCCTTTGCACTTTCTACATGTGGCCATTGAGCATCTGAGATGCAGCATGCGGTCACATTCCCTTTCCACTGCAGGCCACTGCTCTGAGGGCATTCCCACGCCCGGGAGCCCCAGCAGCAGATGTTCGAGTCCTTACTCGAATGTTCCACAGACACTAACACTTCGAAGTCAACATGTTCCAGACCAAAGTAACCACTTTCCTTCTACCTCTCCCCCCACCTACGATCCCTCTGTCCACTCTCTTGGCTAATGGACAATTGTCTGCCACATTCCACGTGCTAGAACCCTGGCCCTTGTCCCCGACTCTGCCCTCTCTTTCAAGACCGTCCCTAATTTATCATCAGTTGATTCTACCTCCTGGATATTTTTCCCATTCGGGTCCTCTCCTCCACCCGCACGGTCCCTGGCTTTGTTCATTCCTTCTCTCTCACCTCCGCTATTGTGGACGTAGCCTAATTGATAGTCTTTTTGCTCTTCTGCTCATTTCCATCTGTCCGAAGTGACTCGTGCTGCCGGAATGACGTTTATCAAAGGCAAAGCTGATCTCGTCTCTCCCCTGCTCGCCATCGGGAAGGGGCTCCCCTCGTCTGTGGCCCCGTGACTCAAAGTCTGACCCTCACTCATGGCTGTGCGCTGATGAGTTTAGGTGGCACACCAGAGAACATTTTCTTTTTGTAGTTAGGTATTCATGTTAACACCCACTGGAAAGAAGTAACGAATACGTAAAACCTGCGATTTCCCAGACATTGATGTTCAGAATAAAAAGTGAGTCAATTGAAAGAAAAGTTGAACGAAACAATGGCCCAGACTGATGTTAATGGCATTGGCCAAATAAACAGTAGCTACGGGGTACATTTCAGACTCCTTAATAGGGTAGAAAACTAAACAAACAAACAAACAAAAACCCATCACGATCTGGCGTCTATTTTTCTTCTGTAATCTAAGTTCCAGAAGGTCCCCTCTTCCTCCACACTGGGAATCTTCCAGCTCTCTGGGCTCACTTCTCTTCCTTTGCCCAGCGTTCCAGCAGATACAATTCCTTTGCTTACACTCCCTGATCCCCCTGCCTTTCTTCTGGTGAGTGAGGATGATAACCAGACTTACAGGATCCAGCTCCAAGATTCTTCTCTCTGAAGAGTTCCAGATACTCTAGGGAGAATGAACACCCTGTTTTTGGTAGGCAAGGTCATGATCGCCCAATGATATCCTCATCCTATCCCCAGAACCTGTGGCTATATTACCTTACAGGGCAAAAGGGAATTTGCAGATGTGATTGAGTTAAGGATCTTGAGATGGAGGGGGTGTCTCCTGGGCTACATCCAGGTGACCTCAGTGTCATCACAACGGTCCTTATAGTGGGAGAAGGGAGGCAGGAGAAGCCACAAGAAGTAGGTTCTTCCCTGGAGCTTCTAGAAGCAATGCAGCCTTGCCCACCCATTTGAGACTTCTGATTTCCAGAACTATAAGGGGATATATTTGTGCTGATTGAAGCCACAAAGCTTGTGCTTTTACTTAGAGCAGGAAATGCATATCTTATCCTCCGTGCACCACTGTATACCTTGTATAATATAATCCTCATCACGGAAACTCTCCCCTGGTTTGCGATGATACTCCGTATACCTTCTCTCTCTGCCTTGAAGCCCCCATGAAACTGTGCATGTCTTGTGGAAATTACATCTTAAATATCCTTCCCTCCGCCACCCCCAGTTCCTTGCCTGGAATGTGGTAGGAATGGTGGAATTTGGGGACACAGAATTTTAAGGAGGTAAGAAGAATGGACATTGCCAAATCTCCAGAAAATTAAAGATGAGGAGTTGAAAATAAACCTTCGGATTGAAGAGGTCCCTGTTGGCCTCAGGGCTGGTTCCTTCTACACAACCACACTCGTAACCCTGTAGACCTGGCTTTGCAGCCCTGGAGTTACTTGTCTGGTAGCAGGGTTTAGGGCCAGGGGCAGGTCAGAACTTTACTGAAGGTAGGTGTCTAAGAGAGAGGCAGAAATTCAGATTTGGAACCAGGAGGTCCGGCGGTAAAGAAGGCCAGAGAAACTGGGAAGGTGGGAACTGGGGCGTTGGCAGATCAGGTTGGAAATCAACATGTCCTGGACTATGACAGAGGTAGGGCCTGTGCCTGGGACCACCCACACTGTCTGTGCTCTTGAAGCCAGCATTCCTGGGGGACTGATTGTGTGAAGCTGTGGTCCCCAACTCTCAGGCTGCAGACCAGTATCAGTCTGTAGCCTGTTAGATGTGGGACCACACAGCAGGAGGTGAGCGAGTGAAGCTTCATCTGCATTTACAGCCGCTCCCCATCGTTCGCATCACTGCATAGGCTCCGCCTCCTGTCAGATGAGGGGGCGGGGCATTAGATTCTCATAGGAGTGTGCACCCTACTGTAAACTGCGCATGCGAGTGATCTAGGTTGCACGTGTCTTATGGGAATCTAATGCCTGATGATCTGAGGTGGAGCTGAGGGGGTGATGCTAGCACTGGGGAGCAGCTGCAAATACAGATTATCATCAGCAGAGAGGTTTGACTGCACAGAGACCATAATAAATCGATTGCTTGCAGACTTATATCAAAACACTATCAGTGAGTGGCAAGTGACAATTAAATGTAATGAGCTTGAATCATCCTGAAATGGTTCGCCCTCCTCCCCACCCACTCCACCAGCCCCACCACCTGTGAAAATATGGTCTTCCATGAAACCAACTGTCCCTGGTGCCCAAAAGGCTGGAACCACTGCTGTACAGGAACAAGACTATCAAGGAAAATTTTAGACTGCATCTTAATCTTTTGGGGAGGTCTTCTCTGTTTTCCCCTAGGCCCCTGCCTAGGGTTAATCTTGTAACTGCACATCTTTTCAGATCAATTGAACTCTTCCAAGGACAAAGATTTTGGATCCCTGCCTGTATAAGAGAAACTGGCCCTGTTTTTTTCATGCTATCAAATTTCCAAAGGATTCAAATCCCAATTAAAATGGAAACAGCTGAAAGACCAATATAGTGTTTTTTTTTTTTATTTTTCCTTGAACAACATAAGTAAGCTTTCTCCCTACTTCTAAATATCTTTTCTCTCATTCCACCACTCTTGCCTAAATTACCACTGAGCAATTGCTAGTTTTCAGGCACTGGGGTCATTCTGGGCCCTTCTGAACAGGTCAAAATCCAAATTAATGAAAGGGAATTGCTGGTGAAGGGGTAAGTGGAAGTCTCAGGGTCTGGTTGGGTTTTGTATTTTGGAGGAGACGAGGGGAATCTATGACCCTTCTGAATTGATGTGCAAAATTACGTAGACACGTGCCTTTCTGGGAAGAGAGCTCCCAACTTTCACCGGCTCCTTAGAAGGGTCTATGACTTCCCTGTCTGACTAGGGTGCCAAGTGCTATGAGAGAACAGAATTTGCATTTCAGGGAGGCCTTTGAAATAGATGGAGGACATGACTATTCCATTAATTCATTAATGCTACGGTAATTTCAATAATCATCATTCATTTTCAGCTGTGGCCTTTTATGATCTTCGGTAAAACCATCGCTTTTTTCTTTTTTTTGGCAAGGAAAAAAAAGAAAGGTCGCAAGACATTCAAGGCTTGGTCTTGGCACTTTTGTGTTTGATTTCAGAAGGAGTGAATTAATGATTTCATGCCTTTGGTAAATGAAGCATGCTCCATAGAGTCGGCCATAGTTAAGAAGCTCCCTCAGGGGTCCTCTAGGGTCTCTGAGTGGCGCCCCTGTCCTCACTCACAGGGGTGCCCACCGTGCAGAGCTGTGCAGCTGGGCTCAGGGAAGATCTCAAGCCACCGCACAGGGGCAGAGCGGCGGCAGCCCGGGCACCTGTGACACAGGGACATCTATGCTGAGGACAATGGACAGTAACATGCCCCAAGTGTGATGGGGTGAGGGGCATATTCTCCACTGAAACACAACTGATAATAAGATGCTTTCTGACATTCTGGCTCTGAACCTCCGTGGATACAGCCACATTGCTCAAAAATCCCACCGTGCCTGTCAAGATTTTGCCCAATGAATTCCGGTTTTGTTTTTCCTTTAAAACACAAAACAATGGTGCTATAAAATGGTGCTATAAAATGAAGATTCCGTTGTTTCAAAGGCCACAAACTTATTGTTTTCCTTTGTCTTTTTTGATACTGGAAAAAAAAAACATCAGTTTATTTTCTTTGATTGCATTTTCACATCTCCCCTCTTCCTGCCTTACTGATTAGGAATGAATGAAATTTTGCTCATTGGTTCAAGAACATGTAGACCCCACCCCTCCCCAGGCCTGAGACCTTGGTAGCCAGCCCCTCCTGATTATTTTCCAAGTCCTTCGCTCAAACATTCTGTTCCCTCTTCATGTCCCCAAGTCTGTTCTTGCCATTCAGCCAGATAGCCCATTCCAACCAACCGCAGGCATTTCCAGCTTCCTGTCCCACAGGGGCTCTGAACTGTGATGAATGAAGAGTCTTGGTTACCTTGGTTCAAGTACATTCCTTCACATTTTTTCCAGCATTAAATGTGATTGGCTTATAGGGTAACTTCCAGAGGTTGCAAAAAAAAAAAAAGAAAAAAAAGAAAAATAATAGAAAGTAAACTTAAATTAAAAAAAAAAAAGAAAAGAAATGTGATTGGCTCTCCTTTCTCCCCAGTGTTTAAAGACATCTGCACAGTGGTCGTATTGTAATGAATGAAGGATGATTGTCTTTATAGATGCCAAGCTCCTCGCTAGGATTTATTGGGCAGGGGAGGGGAAGAAAGGGAAAAGTGAAGAAGGGAGGGACGAGTGTGTGAGGATGTGTGTTTCAGGCTGACTAGCTACTTTCTGCTCTAAGAAATTATTATTATTATTATTATTATTTTTGAGACAGAGTCTCACTCTGTTGCCCAGGTTAGAGTGAGTACCGTAGCATCAGCCTAGCTCACAGCAACCTCCAACTCCTGGGCTCAGGCGATCCTTCTGCTTCAGCCTCCCGAGTAGCTGGGACTACAGGCATGTGCCACCATGCCCGGCTGATTTTTCTACTTTTTAGTAGAGAAGGGGGTCTGTCTCGCTCTTGCTCAGGCTGGTCTCGAACTCCTGAGCTCAAATGATCCGCCCACTTTGACCTCCCAGAGTGCTAGGATTACAGGTGTGAGCCACCACGCCCAGCCTAAGAAATTATTATTAATAAATAAAAATTGGATCCAGAACTAAGTCCTATGTTAATTAGAATCCACTGTTCTGCAAGCAAAGGAGCAGCTGTTTATTCACATTCTCTATTTCCAATATTTAGTCCCCAGCAGACTTTGCCCTTTGCCCCAAAACATTCCATCCTCCTTAATTATCTCCTCTGTTTAGAGGCCACTTGTGAAAAGAATCATTATGCAAACTGAGTTCATCCTGCCCAACGGTGCCTGTCCTTGGACACTCCGGGCTCCCCACTAGCAGCGTGCTGAACCCTCACGCTGAACATGGTTCGGGAGCAGACCCAGCCAGGATGCAAGAGGAGGATAATAAATAAATAACGGTGGAAGCAAAATGAGGTTTTAACTCTCACCGCGCCCACATCTGTGACACAGGGATCCTTTCTGTTTTGGGATGTCATTCAGGTTTGACCTCTTTGGCCAGAATTTCTCTGAGCACAACTGGTCCTCCGCCACCTTCATGGTGCTCTGTTTTCTTCAAGGAGAGCGAGGGGGAACGTTTCCACTCCGAGGCTTGGTGGGAAGGTCCAAGTAACACGTGCATCATTGTACCAGACAGGCAGTAAGATCCTTTTCCGTCTGTCTGCAGGTCACGTGATTCCCTGGGTGGGGGGAGGTGCGCCCCTCCCAATTTGTTAGTGGTTTCCTCTGCTCAGTCTGGCTCCTTGTTCATTCTATGTTTTTTGAATATTGCTCAAATCCATCCATTTTTATCCTTCTCCAAGAGTTTTACCTTAACTGACATTCCATTTGCCTGAACAACTTACAATGCTGTCCTAACCGATGTTTCTCCTTCCGTACTTGGTCCCCACTCTCTTACACCTCTGCCCTGAGTTACCCATCCTATAGCCCGGCTCAGATAAGGCCACGCCCCAGCCTGAAAAGCTGGGGGTCTTCACCCCCATCCATGAACCCAAGTAACCATGCTCCTCCAGTAGTGACACACACGTTAGTCCCATTGTTATTAACACCCGATGGCAAGATTTCAAGACCCTACTTGGCTGTTGAAAGAAAGTCCTGCCTTTTGCAATGTCCCCCTCTCTAAAATTCCTGGAAATGCCCAGGGTGTTTGCATGCCTTGCAAATCAAGGCTAGCGACAGCTTATACTATGGCTTCTGGCACCGCCACCCCAACGGCGGACACTCTCGTCCTCACTCTAGAAATGTGAAAGGTGAACACCGGAGACTCATAGAGGTCAAGAACAGCCAGTGCCTCTTCTAGTTTTTGAGCATTTGAGCTTTAATTTAAAAAATTAAAAATGCCAAAATTACAAACATAAGTGGCATAGTTAAAATGTATATATCTAATAATTGAATTCTTTTCACAAACACACATACACACACAAAAATGCAATGTATTTGTGCTAGTTACAAGATAATTAGGGGTTTATAAAAGAAAAGTACACCTTTGCATTTCTAGAAGTAGAAGACTATGACTTCAGAGGGAGAAGGATTTCTTAAATAAGGTTCAAGAAGCACAAATCAGGAAGGAAAATTTTGATAAATTTGACTATATTAAAGCTTATTAAAATTTCTTTATAATAAAAAGATACTTAAATCAGGCTAAAAGACAAGTTACAGAGAAGTAGATATTTATACCACATATATTCAACAAAGAAACACTTTCCTGAATATGTAAAGAACTCTTACTAATTAATAAAAAAAAATCCAATAGAAAAAATGACAAAGATATGAAAAGGGAATTCACAAAAGAAGACATCTGAGTTGCTAAGAAATAAATGAAAGGATGTTCAACATCCCAAACAATTAGGAGAATGCTATTAATAATTAAAATGAGATATCATTTTATACCCACCACATTTCCAAAAATTCAAAGTCCAATGAGTCCTGACCAAATGTCGTCAGAAACAGAAATGGGGGGGGGGGAATTTTAGCTTTCTTATGCTGATGGTACAAATATAAATTAGTAAAGCCATTTTATTTATTTTTTATTTATTTGTCTTTGTAGAGATGGCGGCTTGCTATGTTGCTCAGGCTGGTCTTGAACTCCTGGCCTCAAGCAATCCTCCTACCTTGGCCTCCCCAAGTGCTGGGATTACAGGCATGAGCCTCTGTGCCTGGACTCCGAGGGATGTTCTTGTACGGTGGTTTCCAAAGGGTGGTCCCTGGACCGGCAGCATCTACTCACCCAGGAACTTGCTAGAAATGCACGTTTTGGGGCTCCACCTGACCTGTTGACCGAGACACTGGGGAGTGGCAGTCTATGTCCCTCCCACCCTGTGACTCTGGTGCACACTCAAGTTTGGGAGTCACTGCTCTCCTATAATGAAGAGAAAGTGGCCTCCTTTCTGTACCCAATCTGAGACAAGGGGGACAGCGGGGTCCCTCTAAAAGTTGCTGAAGTGTTCCAGAGGGAAAGAGAATTCTCGGTAGACTCCTGTGTGCAGCCCTGTCCTCACCATGGCACATGCCACCTGAGGAAGAGCCCTCACTCGGGCCGGAGGGGCTGGGGAGCCCGGCTCCCCTGCTGTGACATTCAGCCTGGGGGCTGTCCCCGCCTTGCCAGGTCAGCCTCTTCCCTCCAGCCGAGCTCTGTGGATCCCCACTCAAAGCTGCCCACATCGGCTCATGTCCTGTGTGTGCCCAATCCCCGTGACACACAGTTTCAAGGCTTTCCCAGAGGTACTGCAGCTCCCATGGAAAAGTGGCATGCAGCCCATTACCTGGGTAGACGGGGTCCCCGGGCGCCACCTGCTGGAGACACTACACACAGCTCCTGCTGCATGCCCCAGTCTGGCTAATTTTCTTTTTTCTTTTTTTTTTTGAGACAGAGTCTCACTTTGTCGCCCAGGCTAGAGTGAGTGCCCTGGCGTCAGCCTAGCTCACAGCAACCTCAAACTCCTGAGCTCAAGTGATCCTTCTGCCTCAGCCTCCCGAGTAGCTGGGACTACAGGCACGTGCCACCATGCCCGGCTAATTTTTTCTATGTATATCTTAGTTGGCCAATTAATTTCTTTCTATTTATAGTAGAGACGGGGGTCTCGCTCTTACTCAGGCTGGTTTCGAACTCCTGACCTCAAGCCTTGGCCTCCCAGAGTGCTAGGATTACAGGCGTGAGCCACGACACCCGGGCAGTATGGCTAATTTTAAGGCCTTTAGTGACTGGCCCCCTCTGCCTTTCTCTCTTCCTTTCTCTGAATTGCCTTAAGTTTCAGAAAAACAGCATTTCCTCTTGCTCATATACTCACATACTCCCATTTTCTTATTTCAAAGGCTTCTATTGTATTTTATTATTTTATTTCATTTTTTTCTTTTTTCTCTCCAGAATGGTTTCCCTCCATGACTGCCTCCCCCCCCACAGGTAGCTTATCAATTCTGATTAGCTTCAGTTGCCATTTCCTCCTTCTCCAGCTAGAAGCAATTGCTTTTCCTTTGTGTTCACACAGCACAGAGCTTATCAGCTCCTGTAACCCACCCTTTAGCTATCACATTCCGTCTTGCGTTCCAGTTTTTTTTGGAGGGGGACAGAGTCTCATTCTGTTGCCTGGGCTAGAGTGCCATTGGCGTCAGCTGAGCTCACAGCAACCTCAAAACCTCAAACACCTGGGCTCAAGCGATCCTCCTGCCTCAGCCTCCTGAGTAGCTGGAACTACAGGCATGTACCACCATGCCCGGCTAATTTTTTCTATATATAGTTTTTTAGTTGGCCAATTAATTTCTTTCTATTTTTAGTAGAGACAGGGTCTCGCTTTTGCTCAGGCTGGTCTCGAACTCCTGACCTTGAGGGATCCTCCCGCCTTGGCCTCCCAGAGTGCTAGGATGACAGGTGTGAGCCACCGAGCCGCGCCCCTTTCCAGCCCTAAGCCTCTTCTTATTCAAACATCTTGGTCAAGATTTCTTGAATAACACTGAGCATGTTTTCAAATTCAAGGGAAACAAATATGTGCATTTTTTAAAAAATGTGCAAAACACAGTCTCTTGTCCTTAAGTCTTTGGAGGTCTAGGGAGTGGGGCAGATCTCTGAACACGGTGATAGCAGCTGCCTGAGAGCTTAGGGCAGGAGGAGGGAGGGACTGATCCCGCTTTGAAGAGTGAAGGAAGGCAGATAGGAACAGTTTATGGAGAAGGGGACCCTGGATGCTTTCAGACTGATATGACCCCATAAAAAGAAAGTGCGAAAGGACAGACTGCTGAGAAAGGGCAGAGACGTCCTCCCCTAGTTTAGGCGGGAAAAGACAGAAACTTGTACAAGGCAAAGAAGAGAAATGAGTACGGTTTCACAGAAGCCAGAGGAAGAGTCTGCTTCTCTAAGAATGGCGTTATCAAGGGCATCAAACGTCAAGGACACAGGTGCTTGGGCATGAGGTCACCATTCTTGCAAGATTTATTGCAGGGACTATACAAAGTACACGATCCTGAGAACAAAGTTAACACCTGTGTCTTGCAGGGTCACCCATGGAGAAAGTACCTTTTAGGGGCCAGGCGAAGTGGCTCACGCCTGTAATCCTAGCACTCTGGGAGGCCGAGGTGGGAAGATCGCTCAAGGTCAGGAGTTCGAAACCAGCCTGAGCAAGACACCCCCCCCCCCCCGCCCCACCGTCTCTACTAAAAATAGAAGGAAATTAATTGGCCAACTGAAAATATATATAAAAATTAGCCAGGCATGGTGGCGCATGCCTGAAGTCCCAGCTACTCGGGAGGCTGAGGCAGGAGGATTGCTTGAGCCCAGGAGTTTGAGGTTGCTGTGAGTTAGGCTGATGCCACAGTATTCTAGCCAGGGCAACAGAGTGAGACTCTGTCTCAAAAAAAGAAAAAAGGTACCTTTTAGAATTTATGGCTTGGTTGCTGCTTGAATGTCGTCATTCCAGTGATTTAGAATGGTGTTTTTCAAGCTGGGCACTGCAGATGTATTTAAAAGAGATTTTTTTCCCTATTGATAAGAGTGTGTTTAATTCAAGAGACCTGTGTGTTTGGTGCAGAGTCCCACTCTGACCAGTAGGAGGCAGCATAACCCAATGCTCTGAGTCAGGATCCCGGGTGCTGGAGTCAGAGATCAGGCCTCAGGGGGGAGGAATAATAGTTCCTATCAGTTCTGTGCTTATGTTTCCTTCTCTGCATCCTGCAAAAGGCAGGAATGAGCTGATAGCTAGACGTCTTCAAAACATGCAATGCCTCGGGAGGGCCAGGCATCTCGGCCGGCAGAAACCACAGCCGACGATGACAGTGTTCCCCTGCTGCTCTCAGACCTGGCCCTGGAATGTGAAAAGCTGAATGCTTTTTATAAAGGAGTCTCGGTTGGGCACGGTGGCTCACGCCTGTAATCCTAGCACTCTGGGAGGCCTAGGCGGGCAGATCGCTCAAGGTCAGGAGTTCAAAACCAGCCTGAGCAAGAGCGAGACCCTGTCTCTACCGAAAAAACAGAAAGAACTTAATTGGCCAACTAAAAATATATAGAAAAAATTAGCCGGGCATGGTGGCGCATGCCTGTAGTCCCAGCTACTTGGGAGGCTGAGGCAGGAGGATTGCTTGAGCCCAGGAGTCTGAGGTTGCTGTGAGCTAGGCTGACGCCATGGCACTCACTCTAGCCTGGGCAACAAAGTGAGACTGTCTCAAAAAAACAAAACAAAAAGAGACTCTCGTTCCCATGTTTGTCAATGGAAAGTCTAGGGTGTAAATTCACAAAAGAGATAAAATGTAAAGTTAGGGAAAGACACCTCGTAGATGTAGTATGTAGATGGACTTAAACTCAAAGAAACACCATGACAAACTTCTACTTGTAGGCACAAAAAAATAGAAAAGCAAGGATTTTTCCATTTCAATATTATAATCTTAGTACTCCAAAATTGTCAAAAGTGATTCTATTACTCATTGGAATACACTACAGCTGTCCTTGGTCTGGGGCACACACTGCACATTGCTATCTGCGGCTGGACTGTTAACGTTTCATGTATTTGCAAGTCCCTTCCCAGAGGCAGCAAAGCCTAGTGGAGAAGCCTATCAGCCGCTCTCTCCAGCTGTGTGACCTCAGAGAGGTGGTCCAACTTCTCTGATCTTCCCAGTAGCTGTAAAATTGGACTGACCATAATAGAACTAACTTGGCAAGCTTGTTGGTGAGTATGAAACAAGTGCCTGGCACAAAGTGAGACCTCAACAAACATTTGGCTTTTTTATTTTTTCATTTTATTTATTTATTTATTTTTTCGAGGCAAGGTCTCATTCTGTCGCTTGGGGTAGAGTGTAGTGGCATCATCATAGCTCACTGCAACAACCCCAAACTCCTGGGCTCAGGCGATCCACCTGCTTCAGCCTCCTGAGTAGCTGGGACTACAGGCATGAGCCATCATGCCCAGCTAATTTTTCTATTTTTATTTTTTTGGTAGAGATGGGGGACGGGGGTGGTATCTTGATTTTGCTCAGGCTGGTCTCGAACTCCTGCTCTCAAGCGATCCTCCAGCCTCAGCCTCCCCAAGTGCTGGGATTACAGGTGTGAGCCACCTCGCTGGCCTATATTTGGCATATTATTGGCATCTGGGTGTGATCTAGGGCATTGGATTAGGTACTATCTGAATCTCAAATTCTATAATTCCATGTAATACAACGAAATGATAAAACGTGCTTTCGTTTTGCTTTTGCTGAAACCACTTATTTGTGCATTGGACACCTACATGAAACACGCTCCTGTAGGTCTTTTGCACGTGAACGCTGTCAGGACAATGAGCCTTGTCCTTGCAGGCTCAATCGCTTTGTTTCAATAAATTAACTTCTTTGGGAAGCATCTGGGTAGACACTGGCTAAATGGGACTCCAGGCAGATCGAGGGAATTAATGGACGTGGTAATGTTTTGGGACCCCGTGAAGGAAAATAAATAGACAACTAGAACAAGACGTTACGTGAAAAATGATTCCGTGGTCATATGTGTTTGGGCAACTCTGCCTGCTACGGCCTCCTCTTAGCGACTCCTAATGCATTTTAGTGTATTAAAAGCTCAGAGCAGCTTTGTCCAATAGAATTATAATCTCAGTCCAGTAGAAATATAATGTGAGCCACAGCTTCGATTTAAAATTTTCTAGTAGTCATGTTGAAAAATTAAAACAAAGCAGATGAAATGAATTTTTAAATTTATTTTGAGACAGAGTCTCACTCTGTCACCCTGGCTAGAGTGCCGTGGTGTCACCATAGCTCACTGCAACCTCAAACTCCTGGGCTCAAGCGATCCTCCTGCCTCAGCCTCCCAAGTAGCTGGGCCTACAGGAATGAGCCACCATGCCCAGCTAATTTTTCTATTTTTTTTCTTTTATTTCATCATATTATGGAAGTACAAATATTGTTAGGGTTACAAATATTGCCCCTGCCCCCTCCCTCCCTAATTTTTCTATTTTTTGTAGAGATGGGGGTCTTGCTCCTGCTCAGGCTGGTCTCGAACTCCTGATCTCAAGCGATCCTCCCGCCTGGGCCTCCCACAGTGCTAGGATTACAGGTATGAGTTATAGGCATGTGCCACCGTACCCAGCCTTGAATTTTAATAATATATTTTATTTAACCCAATATACCCCAAATAGTGGCATTTCAACATGTAACCACAATTTTAAAAATCATTAAAAATGTCTTACTACATCTTTGAAAAATGGTGTGTGTTTTACACCTAGAGTTCATCTCAATTCGGTCCAGCCACATCTCAACTGTGATCTGTAGCCACAAGTGGCTAGTGGCTGCCGTATTGGATGGTGTCGGCTCAGAGACTCCACGCCACAGAGGGAACCCCAAATAGAACCTGAAAAGTCACCAAGAAGTTACAGGGAAAGTAATGGGAACAAATACAAGGTGCAATTAGGTTCATTTAAAGGCCAAGATGTTAGCAGAGAGGCTGTCCAGGGACAAGGCTTAAGTGACAGTAGGGTTAATTTAGGATTAAATTGGACTCTTGTTAGGCAAAAATAAAAGCTTGCTGAAAGTTAATGACCACTCCCAGCTTTTCTCTTAATACCCCCCGATAGGATGAAGAAAGGCACTGTGGTATAGGCCAGGAGGTGGTAGGGTCTTGTGTTTATTTATTGTTTCGAATTCTAGTTGAGTCCTTGCTTCTGTGTGTCTGTAGGAGGAGGCTGTGGATTGTTGAGCCCTTTTTCAAAAGATCTGCAAATGGAGGCTTGTGGCACGGCCAGGCTGGGCAAGTGTTGTGGATGTCGCACTGCCAGGAGACTCTGTGGTCACTGATGAGACCAGCAGTGGCCTGATTAACAGTGTTAGAAACCCGGTTTGGGCCAAGCCTCTGAGAAGTGCTTCGCAGGCAAAGGGAATGTGCTGGAAGAAGTAGGGCTTGAAGCCAAACAGCCAAAATCTGCCATCGAGAAATGTGTCATGGTCTTGAGGATCATTAAGAAAACACAGCCTTTGTTCTTTGTAGGGACAGGAAGAAAATCATGGCCTTTGTCCCCGACGATGATCGCTCGAACTTTATTGGGGAAAATGATGCCGTTCTGGATGCTGGATGTGGTAGAAAAGGTCATGCTGTTGGTGACATTCCTGGCGTCCCCTTCAAGGTTGTCAAAGTAGCCAGTGTCTCTCTTTTGGCTCTATATAAAGGCAAGAAAGAAAGAGCAAGATCATAAATTCTGATGGTGAAAACACAGTAGTAATAAATTTTCATAGGCAGAAAAATCCAAAAAAACAAAAAAACCGGCTGGGCGCGGTGGCTCATGCCTGTAATCCTAGCACTCTGGGAGGCCGAGGCGCGTGGATCACTCAAGGTCAGGAGTTCGAGACCAGCCTGAGCAAGAGCGAGACCCCGTCTCTACTAAAAATAGAAAGAAATTAATTGGCCAACTAAAAAAAAAAATATATATATATATATATAAAACTTAGCAAGGCATGGTGGCGCATGCCTGTAGTCCCAGCTACTCAGGAGGCTGAGGCAGGAGGATAGCTTGAGCCCAGGAGTTTGAGGTTGCTGTGAGCTAGGCTGATGCCATGGCACTCTAACCCTGGCAACAGAGTGAGACTCTGTCTCAAAAAAAAAAAAAAAAACCCTTCGAATGATGTATATTTAAAAGTTACCACTTCTTCTTCTTTTTTTGGCTTTTATTTTATTTATTTATTTATTCATTTATTTGAGACAGAGTCTCGCTTTGTTGTCCAGGCTAGAGTGAGTGCCGTGGCGTCAGCCTAGCTCACAGCAACCTCAAACTCCTGGGCTCAAGCAATCCTCCTGCCTCAGCCTCCGGAGTAGCTGGGACTACAGGCATGCGCCACCATGCCTGGCTAATTTTTTCTATATATATTAGTTGGCCAATTAATTTCTTTCTATTTATAGTAGACACGGGGGTGGGGGGGGCTCTCACTCTTGCTCAGGCTGGTTTCGAACTCCTGACCTGGAGCAATCTGCCCGCCTCGGCCTCTCAGAGTGCTAGGATTACAGGCGTGAGCCACCTCGCCAGGCCGAAAGCTACCACTTCTTAAACACTTTAGCAAGAGATGTCAGCCACCTGTCTCCTTCCAATTTATGGGTTTCTAAACTTTTCCTTGTGTCTTCATGCTGACCTTCTCTGCACTCCCCCCATCCTTGTCTTATTTTATGCCGACTTTCCTCCACCGGCCAGAAGCAGTATAGATGCTATGCTTGTGGCTCTTCTCAAAAACACTGGAGATATCTGGTCCCCTCCCAACCCGCTCTGAAAGATTTCCTCTCACCTGCCTTTGCAAGGGCGTTTTATGATCCGGCATGTGAATCAATTTGGTTCTTTATTAGTGCTGCCTAATTGTACCACGAACCATGATCATACGGTAAAAGACCTTTCTCTCACCCGGCGCTGATAATTGCTCGATCGAAGTGTGTAGGCGGCATGACTTGAATCATACGATGAGTTTTTTCAAAACTTCCAGCCCACTCTAAAACTCATCCAAAGAATGTTTGCTTTTCCCTGTCAAATAGATCTCTTGATTCGATGTCTGTTAACAATTTAAAAGTCAAATCTCCCCTCTAAGGTTACTGCATGGGATATCTCTTTTTGTTATGAACCGAAGGTGTGTAATATTCCAGCCAGGTTCAAAGACACCTGATCCGAGCCCGTAGCTCTCCTGCGGGTGCTCTTAGTACCAAGTTCAAGTGGGCAGTGCGATGTAACTAAACAGCTCTCCCGTCGCTGATCTTGGAAGGCTGCACACAGCTGCGGGCCTTGCAGAGATCTGTTTTGTGCAAACACGCACAGCTTATGGCTGGTCATCTTGGAAGTGGTGTGTAGACCCAGGCAACAGAGTTGGAACCGCCTGCTTTCAACAACACTTTTGACATGCGAGCATTTTCTGAAGCCAGGATTTCTTGTATCTTTTCTCTCTCTCAGCTGTAAGAAAAATAGATAGGTATTTTGTTGGTTGCAATTTTCAATAGCCTCTTGTCTGGTTTTTGATTCCTGGAACAACTTTTAGGGCAAAGAGTGTTGATTTGGGTTACTTACCTTCTGGGGTTGAGGTTACTTTGCTTTGACAGTGGGAGAAGAAAGGTGGGCAGGGGGAATGGCCTATCAAGAGAGGGGTACACAGTAACATGGGACAAAAAGTCCCAGCTTCTGTCATCGGGGGCCTGTCTGCACCCACCTGGGGCTCCTGTGACCTCCTGCTGTTTCCACCTTCCTTTCTCCTTCAGGTTAGTGTGTCGTTTCTCTTGGGTACATACTTAGGGGTGACATATCTGGGACACATGGTGACGATACCAGAAAGTGGACCCCAAAACTGGAGTCTGGGCTGAAGGCCAAAGTGGGTTCTTGCCTTCACACAGGAAAGAATTCAAGAGTGGAGCTGACAGGCCGGGCTTGGTAGCTCACACCTTGCCTGTAATCCTAGCACTCTGGGAGGCCGACAAGGGAGGATCGCTCAAGGTCAGGAGTTCGAAACCAGGCTGAGCAAGAGCAAGACCCCATCTCTACTAAACATAGAAACAAATTAATTGGCCAGTGGAAATTTATAGAAAAAATTAGCTGGGCATGGTGGTGCACACCTGTAGTCCCAGCTACTTGGGAGGCTGAGGCAGGAGGATCACTTGAGCCCAGGAGTTTGAGGTTGCTGTGAGCTAGGCTGACGCCATGGCACTCTAGCCCGGGCAACAGAGTGAGACTCTGTTTCAAAAAAAAAGAGTTGCCCAACAGAGTAAAGCAAAAGCAAGTTTATGAAAGGAACAAAGAGACAGAAGCGAGGCTTGCACCATGGGCAAAGTAGAGATATCTCTCAGAGCAACAGAGAGTAGCACCTTGTGAGTTTCCAGGTCTTATTTTATACCTTCTATTTAATTTTACATTAAGCAGAGAGAGGATTATTCATAAGATTTCCAGGAAAGGGGTGGGGATTTCCGCTGGAACAGAGAGTCCCTCCTCTTTTAAAACAATATAGGGTCACTTCTGGGAGTTGCCATGGTGATTGTAAACTGTCATGACGCTGACTGGAGTTTCTCTAGTTTGCTGATGCATTGTAAACAGGATAAACAGGGTATAATGACCACGGGGGTAACCTGGGGTCGATTTTCCTCGCCATCTTGGTTCTAGCTGGTCTTGGCCAGCTTCTCTACTAGCTCTTGTTTTATCAGAGACTTTGGTTCTGGCCTCATGAAGCCTTACCAAGCAGGGCCTGGCAGTTCCCTGTCCTTGTCATGCTATGTTTAATTTTTTGAGGAATCACCAAAGAGGCCACATGTTTTTTTTTTTTTTTTTGAGACAGAGTCTCGCTTTGTTGCCCAGTCCTATTTATCTATTTTTTTTTTTACTTGGTTGATTGCGTTTAGGATCATTTTAATCTCTGTCATCTCTTTGAGTGTACTCACATCGTGAACCTGGGCTTCACTCTTTGCCTTCTGTAAAACCGAGGTCAGCCGAGGGACCAAGCAGGGGCAGGGAGAGCAGTCAACCCGCCTCGGTGTTAGGAGACAGCAGGTCACAGGTGGGTACCTAGACGGGTGCCTCGGTATACACGAATGTCGGCGTTGCTCCAGGGCCTGACAAATATGACACATATTTGAGTGCAAATCAACTTGGCTGTGGGCCAGAATGGGCATCAAGAGTGAAAACACCACCTCTCACACCTGCAGAGCTTCTCGCAGTTCAGTCCAGGCTGGAGAGGGCAGCCCCCTGCAGTGTCCTTGTCCCCACCCGTGCTCATCTTCTCGCCACCACCTCCCCCATCAGAGTCCCGCCATCCTCCCAGACTGGCTCCAGTGTGGGTCCTTCCAGAGATGAACCGAAGTCTAGACCTTCAGTTCTACTGGGTTGACACCCGACATTTTTCTTTTCTTTTCTTTCTTTTTTTTTTGAGACAGAGTCTCGCTTTGTTGCCCAGGCTAGAGTGAGTGACGTGGCGTCAGCCTAGCTCACAGCAACCTCAAACTCCTGGGCTCAAGCAATCCTGCTGCCTCAGCCTCCCAAGTAGCTGGGACTACAGGCATGCGCCACCATGTCAGCTAATTTTTTTTCTATATATATTAGTTGGCCAATTAATTTCTTTTCTATTTATAGTAGAGACGGGGTCTCGCTCTTGCTCAGGCTGGTTTCAAACTCCTGACCTTGAGTGATCCTCCCGCCTCGGCCTCCCAGAGTGCTAGGATTACAGGCGTGAGCCACCGCGTCTGGCCCCAACATTTTTCTTATAGAGACAGGGTCTCACTCTGTCGCCCAGGCTGGAGTACAGTGTCCTGGTCATAGCTCACTGCAGCCTCGAACTCCTGGGCTCAAGTGATCCTCCCGCCTCAGCCTCCATCTGGAACCACAGGTGTGCCACCTCACCTGGCTAATTTTTAAATTTTTTTGTAGAGACAAGTTCTCTCTATGTTGCCCAGGCTGGTCTCAAACTCCTGGCCTCAAGCGATCCTCTCACCTCAGCCTCCCAAAGTGCTGGGATTACAGGCATGAGCCACTGCGCCTGGCTGATCTAGCACATTCTCAATGTTGTGCAACCTCTACTTCTATCCTAAATATAGAAACCCCACATCCATTAAGCAGTCCCTGTCCATCCTCCCTCCCCCAGGCCCTGGCAACCACCCCCGTGTGTTTTGTCTCTGTGGAGTCACATGTTCTGAACATCAAGTAGAAATGGCACCACTCAATATGTGACCTTTTGATCTGGTTTCTTTCACTTAGCACATTGTTTTGAAGTTTACCCGTGTTCTCGCACATATCAGCTCTACATTCCTTTTTAGGGCTGGTTAATATTCTATTGTGTTGCTCTCCTGGTATTTTAAAAGCAAAGTTAAAGCTAATTACTGTCCAGATACTAACAGGCCCACAGGCTCTAGCAGCCCTTCCCTGCATTATGTCACCGCTTCCCGACGGGGCAGAATGTTACACCTACAGGTTGACCTATTATTAGTCACCGTAGTCAAAGCTGATTGTCATTAGTCATAGGATGGAAGCTGTCCCAATTTAACACCACTCAAATGGCATCATGAGATCTGGAGACTATGAGGGATTATTGGCAAAAGGAAATGGAGATGAGTGAAGCCTCGAAATGGACTCATGTTTGAGGCGTGTCCCACATGGCCACCCATGGACTCTTGTCAAATTGCTGCCACCCCCAGTGAAAGCACCCACACAGCCTGCCTTCTGTCCCAGGGGGGAAAAAATCCCCCCCTGCCCTAGTGCTGTTCCCAGTCTAGACACCTGCGATTCTGTAGGTTCTTAGCTTACTTCTGCCCAGAAGTGCTCAACTTTGTTTTTTTATTGGCACCTTTAGGGAAAAAAATCTTAAGAGTATGAGAAGAGTCAGCAGAAACATCAACTCAAGGGCACCCCTTGGAGTGCAACTAGGACGGCACTGTGGCTTAGACGCCAAGGAACACTTGAGGCCAAAGGCAGGACGAGGTCCCCAGAGACAGCACGGGGTTGAGCCCCAGGACACAGGGACCTGCAAAGCAGGGGGTGCGAGTTCTGGCCACTGGCTACGTCCCTTTGGGCATCTCCTTGTTTCTGATTTTTTTAATTTCATTTTTCCTTACGAGGATCACTGGTGGAATCTGGGAGAAAAAACCAAGGGGTACCCCGCCATGAAGGTCAAGTGCAGAATAGATTTTAAAACAGAACTTACAGCGACAACGACAAGAATGAGCTGAGGAGGGAAGAAGGGTGAGATTGCAGAACTGCAAAAGGTCGCTGAGTCCTTTGCCGGTCAGATTGTAGTCACAGGGGAAGCCAGGGGGGTGACATTTCAAAGCCTCAGTTTACCCAACTGAAAAATGGGAACGATAGTGGGAAAGCACTGTCCAATGTAAGGTGCCAGCAGGAAATGTCAGCATTAGTTGCACTTAGGGGTGATGCCATTGAAGGGGAATCAGGACAGGCCACCCCAAAATATGCCATTTTGGCGTAAGGATTATGTTGAGCTGAAGGCAACTGAGAATCAATGGATTTGAGAAGAGTTCTCTGCGCTCCCCTTCTCCGGCTAAAAACAGGGCAGAGTTTCTCTTTGTGACGTTGTCCTTCTCTCACATACCAGGAAAGGGAGAGTGACTCTTCATGGGACATGGAGAGTCAGCATTGAGGTGAGTCCGCATGAACAGACCTCGCTGAAATAACTTTTGTGTTCCATTAGTTCCTCCATGTATACTCTAGTCCCTTCCCCATAATTCGTCTTCCCTTGAAGCCCAGAACCCACTCTTTTCTTTCCTGTGTTAAAATGGTATAGAAGCCCCTGAGTCTAACTGTTTCTTGGAGTTTCACTTATTTTCTATGAATTGCCATGCAGGTAAAATACTAATAAAAATGATATGCCTTTTTCTCTTGTAAATCTGTCTTTTGCCAGTTTAATTTGCAGGCCCCCGGGAACTGGACTTAAGAGGGTGGAGAGAAAGATCCTCTGACACCATGCATCCTACAGTATGGGTGGACAACCCAGAGGAGCACGTTCTGCATTTTGCCAAGGAGGCAAGGGTGCTCCCTGACACTCGATTGCATGCCTGGGCATCATGGGAGTTTGCCAAGGCTGCTTTTGTGGTGACTGTCCACTGAAATTGCCTAGTAGATAAATACCAGTTGACTGAATGGCCGACACACATGCTAACAAGAAGCAGCTGGGAACGGCTTTCTTCTAACAAGCTGTAGTCACAGACTCAGAACAGAAAAGGGAGCAGGGAACAGTCAGATGTCGAGGCGGAACTCATGGAGAGGAAAAAGTATGTTTCCTGAGAAGGGTCAGAGGTACCAAGAAATAGACACTATTATTAGTTTCTCTCATTTTTCTTAAAAAAATAAAAGAAAAGGAAACCACTGAATGGACTTACACAGTTGTTGGCTGATTTGAAGAGAACCAACCACCCACCCTTTAGAAAGGACGTTTTGTCATCTGAAAAATATTCCAAGGCAGGAATTTTGTGAAGCAAACTGAGATTACAAAATCTCTCCACTGTAATTCCAAAAAGACACATTCATAAATTTTATTATTATTATTATTATTACCACAATGGCTCAAGAGATATGTGAATTTCACGTTCCTAGAAAAAGTGTGTTACTACGAGGGAGAACTCATGACACACCTTGAAAAAACAATTGGGCACAAAAAAATGGAAGCCTGTGATTTAATTTTTCAATTGCCGCCCGCCAGGCAGGACAAGAAACAAACACTGTTACCTCTTAGATGAGAAATAAAATGGTTACGGTTACTCCAGATGCTATCTTAGCATGGCTAACAAGGCACTGTGACGCCAGCCAAGTAAAACACTGAGTTGATCTGGGGTGTGGGCAGAAGAAGGCGGGCTTGCCCGTGGCAGGGACATGCTGGAATGATTCTTCCACCCTGGAGAGCAGAGCCAGGTGGCAGGGTTGCTGAGCAGAGCTGGGAAGTCACACGACCTGCACACACAGGTTTCTTGGCACTTAAACTTGGGGCTCCTGAAATGGCCAGGTGGCCAGGAATTCCTCTGGGGAGGCGGTGAGATGGTATTTCTGTCACTTGTAGGATTAAAAAAGGCCCTTGGCGTTCGCCCAGCATCAGCCTAGAAGAGGTGGGTGGGGACACTCAGACAGTGGAGACCAGCAAGAACCCCGGATCGTCCTCTAGTACGGATCAGAGAGGAGGAGGAAGAGCAAAGGGGAAGCACAGCGCAGTGCGGCAGGTAGGAGGGAAAGAACTGGGCGTCAGTGAGCGTTCTTTCATTCTCCAGCAGCAGAACTGTCCCCACTGGCAAAAGTTTCCACCCAGCCCAGGGCAGATGAAGGAATCCCAGGCTGACTGCCAACCAGGGGAGGTAAGAGACGCACGAGGAGTTCAGAAGTTCAGGAAAATAAAAGCGGATTATCATTTAAGGCTTCTGTGAACCAGAGAAAAGGGGAAATGACAGGAGGACCTGGGAGTGGCTGGGGGCGGGGGTGGGAGGGAAGTGGGGCTCAACTCCACCCCCCAAGGTGCAGCTGGAGAGAAGGACTGGAGCTGGGGTGCGCAGGTTGGGGGTGTGCAGGTTGGGGGTGCGCAGGTGTGGGGTGCGCAGGTGAGGGGTGTGCAGGTGGAGAGGTGAGCAGGTGGAGGGGTGCGCAGGTGTGGGGTGCGCAGGTGAGGGGTGTGCAGGTGGAGAGGTGAGCAGGTGGAGGGGTGTGCAGGTGGGGGTGTGCGCAGGTGAGGGGGGGGCAGGGGGGGGGGGTGAGGGGGTGGGGGGTGCCACCGCGCCTGGCCTTGGCATTGCTTTTGTTGGAGAGGTTTAATGGCTGCTATAATGGAGCAACCCCAAATAGCACAGTGAACATGTCTCCCCCCACCCCCCGACCGCCAAGGAACTGCAAACCTACCCCCCGGGTCTGCCTGTCTTGGAATCGGGGCTCTGCCCTCCTGGCCCGTAGGGTTGTCTAAGTCCAGGCCAAATCCTCCCCAAGGTCAAGGAGAAAGAGGGGGCCGAGGGTGGTTCTGGCCTTTTCACACGCAGCAGGAAACCCTCCGGTTTGCATTTCCAGGGGGGACGTCTCTGGCCCCAGAGCAATTTTTCAGAGATGATAAAATGACCTGTCAACTGATAACCGTCCCGCAGCCCAGGGCCCTGTGCCGGGAAGTGCCGTCTGCATGTGGTAAAAGGCCAAGGCCTCACCGCTTGTGGGTTATAAATTCAGCCTTTCATTAAAAAAAATTAGTTTTTAATGTAAAACATATATTCCTAGGGTACACGACACCATCTCTGTTGACAGGGAGTACAGCGTGTGAAATAAAAATCTTGGGCTCTGGAACCAGATGGTCCGAGGCCAGTTCCTAGCCAGTCGGAAGCTGTGTGAGCTTCGGCCCTGTGCTTAACGTCTCTGGTCACTATTTCCCTTGTTTGTAAAATGGAGTTGATAATGTTGTACCTACCTTAAAATTGTTATGGGGACCTGGCGCAGTGGCTCACACATGTAATCCTGGCACTCTGGGAGGCCGAGGCGGGAGGATTGCTTGAGCTCAGGAGTTCAAGACCAGCATGAGCAAGAGCGAGACCCCGTCTCTACCATAAATAGAAAGAAAATTAGCTGAGTGGCTGGGACTACAGGCATGAGCCACCATGCCCGGCTAATTTTTTCTATATATTTTTAGTTGGCCAATTAATTTCTTTCTATTTTTGGTAGAGGCGGGGTGTCACTCCTGCTCAGGCTGGTTTTGAACTCCTGACCTTGAGCAATACACCTGCCTCGGCCTCCCAGAGTGCTAGGATTACAGGTGTGAGCCACTGCACCTGGACGGGAACTTTTTTAAAGATGTTAATTAAATGAACCTCATGCCAGACACGGTAGGTCATGCCTGTAATCCCAGCACTTTGGGCTGAGGCGGGACGATAGCTTGAGTCCAGGAGTTCAAGATCAGCCTGGGCAACATAGTGAGACCCTTTCCCTACAAAAAATAAATGAACTTGATTTTTTGGAACAGTTATAGAGAAATCACAAAGATAATACAGAGAGTTCCCATATATCCCACATTCAGTTTTCCCTGTTATTAACATCTTACGTGAGTATGGTACATTTGTTATAATAATGAGCCAACATTGATATCTTGCTATGAACTAAAGTCCATAATTCATTTAGATTTCTTTAGTTTGTTTCTAATGTCCTTTTTCTGTTCCAAGATCCCATCCAGGAAGCCATACTGCATTTATTTGTCATGTCTCCTTGGGCTCCTCTTGTCTGTGACAGTTTCACAAAATGCTCTTTGTTTTTGATGACCTTGAGAGTTTTGAAGGGTATTGGTTGGGTATTTTGTAGGATGCCCCCTATAAGAATTTGTCTGATGTCTTCCTCATGCTGATTTCAGGCTTATGGGTCTTGGGAAGGGAGGCCACAGAGTGAAGTGCCATTGTCATCTCAACGTGTGAAGGGTATGTGCTACCAACATGACTTATAATTATGGGTGACCTTGGTCACCTGAGGCCTGGTGACCTGAGTCCTGGGTGCCCCACTGTGAAGTAATTCTTCTCTCCCCTTTCCTGGAATTCAGAAGGAAGTCACTGTGTCCCTCTGACATTTAAGAATATACAAATACAATGAGTGACATGTGCAACGTTTGGGGGATGGTCACGCCTGAGGCTCTGACTCAAGGTGGAGGGGGGCATGGGCAATATACATAACCTTAACACTTGTACCCCCATAATATGCTAAAATTAAAAAAAAAAAGAAGAGCTATGGGGGTGTATGTGTCACGTCCTTGACAGCATTTTTTGTTTTTCACAGCGTTATTGAAGTGTAATTTACATGCCGCAGAATTCACCTGTTTTAAGCGAACAGTTCAATGAGTTTCGGTAAATTTATACAGCGTGCCTGAGGGAACTGGTCTTTGAGCCAACATCCAAAGGATGAGAATGATTTAACTGGGCAAAGGAAGAAAAAGATGGCCCCAGGCAGAGGTGATGGCATGAACCCCTGCAGGGAGTGTGGCACATTCAAGGAATTTAGGTTAATTCTGAATCATCGTGCAAAGGTAAGATATGTCACCGTACTTTGTATTCAATATTTAATATTTTCTTCAAAACATTTAAAAGTCAACAGCATTTTAATGCCTCAATGCGTAAACTCTGGCTATGTGAAACATTTGTCAAGAACAGCTCAGTTCCTGATGTAAGTTTATCCGAAGTTTTACTATAACAATAAATAAATATTAGGATGGTAAAATTCAGAATGGTCCCTGAGGGGGAATAAAATTGTAATAAAATTTCTTCCCTTTTTCAGGTCTTGTTTCAATAAGAATGTGAAACACGTGTACTGTATGTTTTCTGATGAAGTCTTTGATTGATTTCCCGTTGGAACAAACATGCCACAACAAAGCGAGAATGAGAAGATTATTCGGAGGTAGAAGAAGGGAATGGAACTATATCCAGAATTGTGTCCTCATGCAAAAGTAGAATCTGAAAAAAAATCTAGGTAGCAAAAATGCTGTAAGGCTCCTTCCATGTGTGAGGTATCTAAGAGGCTCTCTCACGACTTCCGTGGGACAGTGGGACATGGAGATCCATGGCATATGTCAATGTGAGCCCCGTGTTAGTCAGGATAGGTAAAGCCATGCTGCAGTAACAAGGAAACCCCTTCCTCTCAGTGGCTTCACGCAACAGGCCACTGCTTGATGTAGGTTCAAGTGGCCTTCCTTGGTGGCTCAAAGATCTAGGCTCCATTCATTTTTCGATGCTGTCATCTCCATCATGTAGCCTCAGCAATTTGCCACAGAAGAGGAAGACAGAGTGTGGATGATGACTTAGGGGAATTTATGGCCAGGGCGGGAAGTATATGCAACCGTTCTGCCCACACTCCTATGGTCAGAACCCAGTTACAGTGGCCCCATTTAAGGGAAAGGGAGGCTGGGAAATGTAGTCTTCTTATATATACAGGAAGAAGAAAATAGAATGAAATTTGGTGAACATATAGTATTGTCCTTGCCACAAGCTCTTGATTTTTTCCTAGCTATGAAAGTACATGCTTAGGCCGGTGCGGTGGCTCACGCCTGTAATCCTAGCACTCTGGGAGGCTGAGGCAGGTAATCACTCAAGGTCAGGAGTTCGAAAGCAGCCTGAGCAAGAGCAAGACCCTCATCTGTACTAAAAGTAGAAAGAAATTAATTGGACAACTAAAAATATATAGAAAAAAAAATTAGCCGGGCATGGTGGCGCATGCCTGTAGTCCCAGCTACTTGGGAGGTTGAGGCAGAAAGATCACTTGAGCCTGGGAATTTGAGGTTGCTGTGAGCTAGGCTGATGCCACGGCACTCTAGCCAGGGCAACAGAGTGAGACTCTGTCTCAAATAAATAAATAAATAAAATAAAAGTACATGCTTATCGTAATGGGTGCAACATAGTTGTATAAAGGCAAAACAAATTGTCACCCCCCCTCACTTCTACTCCCTGTGTGTCCTGCCACACTGCTTTCTTTGTTGGTGAAACTGCATTCCACAGGTATGGAGGGCTCAGGAGAAATGAACTCCGGGAGACCCTTCTAACCTGGACGTTTTCCTGATAATCCTTCTGGAGTGGAATGTTCATCCGGGAAGTACCGCAGGTTGACAGAGCAGACACAGCATCGTGCTGGGATGTAAGACCCATGCTTTTTTTTTTTTAAATTGAAAATATTTGCTTTATTTTCATTTTTATTTATTTATTTACAAGTGTTAAGGTTACATATATTGCCCATGCTCTTCCTCCCCCCTCGAGTAGGATCTTCAAGCATGACAATCCCCCAAACATTGCCCCTCTTACTCATTGTGGTTGTATATACCCATCCCCTCCTCCTCCTCCCAGCCTCCTGACACCCGATAAATGTTACTCCTATATGTCCACTTAGGTGTTGATCCGTTAATACCAATTTGATGGTGAGTACATATGGTGCTTGTGTTTCCATTCTTGAGATACTTCACTTAGTAGAATGGGTTCCAGCTCTATCCAGGAAAATACAAGAGGTGCTAGATCACCATTGTTTCTTAAAGCTGAGTAGTATTCCATGGTATATACAACACATTTGATTAATCCACTCATGAATTGATGGGCACTTGGGTTGTTTCCACGGCTTTGCAATTGTGAACTGTGCTGCTAGACCCATGCTTTTGTTTCTCTTTTCTTGGTCTTTGCCAGTAGCTGCAGCCTCAGAAAGACCTGGGTTCGGATCTGACTCTGCCCCCTACCATCTGTGCGACTTTGCACAAGTTGTAAACTCTTCTGAAATGTTATTTACCTTGTATTTAAAACAGAGATCGGGCCTCTATCCCGTGTGGTATTTGCAGTAGTACAAGATGAAGTCGCCTCTCGAATCTCCTAGATTTCTGGGTGTCTAGGACTTCTCAGCGTCCGCAACTAGAGACAGAGCCAACCAGCATTTAAAATGTGTGCGGTGTGACCCACACTCTGGGGCACAAAACAAAATATCATATGACAGGGAGGAAAGGAAGAGAGAACATAGATGGAATATGTTAGCGGGCCGATGAGGATCTGGAGTATTCATTCGGGAAGGAAAGAAAATGTGCAGGGAAATGAAGATTGGGAGATTTGGAAGTTATTAGAAACATGTTGAGACTGATCAGGCCACGTTGATAGCAATTTGCCTGTTCATTAGCTATGCATAGTTCCCACCAACAGAGGTGGAGTCCTGCTGTGGCAGACCTTGGCTTTAATGACCCAATGGAGCAAAATGTTCAGTGATGCTTGGAGGGTCCCCAGAGGAAGGGACAGGGCCTGCTCAGTGCTTTAGTTGTTTTTCGGTTTAATGCAACAGTGGTCTGGAAGCCTAGAAGCACAATGAAAGGCAAGTATCAAATTTTGCCTGTTGGGAGGGTGGTGGGAAGGAACAGTGACAACCGAAAGATTAAAACTAGAAAGGTTGTTCGGCACGGTGGCTCACGCCTGTAATCCTAGCACTCTGGGAGGCCGAGGCGGGCGGATTGCTTAAGGTCAGGAGTTCAAAACCAGCCTGAGCAAGAGCGAGACCCCGCCTCTACTATAAATAGAAAGAAATTAATTGGCCAACTAATATATATAGAAAATATTAGCCGGGCATGGTGGCGCATGCCTGTAGTCCCAGCTATTTGGGAGGTTGAGGCAGCAGGATCACTTGAGCCCAGAAGTTTGAGGTTACTTTGAGCTAGGCTGACGCCAGGGCACTCTCTCTAGCCTGGGCAACAAAGTGAGACTCTGTCTCAAGAAAAAAAAAAAAAAAAAAAACCTAGAAAGGTCGTCCTGAAGAACTCAGCAAAAATCAGAGAGTAAAAGGACCCAAACATGAAAACTTTGGCATTTCTACAAATGTCTAAAAGGTGAAAAAAAAAATTGAAAAAGGGTTTATCAGTCCGAAAAAGCAGAAGCGTCTTTAGGTATTTTGAACAGAGAGGGATTTAATACAGGGAATGAAGTTACAAAGCTGGAGGAAGAACTGAGAGAGCGAAAACGGGGCAAGTGTATCCATCACCCAGAGATTAAAAACTGAAGGAGGCAGGGAACACATTCCATGTAGTTCAGTCCTGAGCACTGAAAGCTGACGAGTTTAGATCTCTGATGTGTTTTAGAACAGCTCTTTAGCTTTCCTGGCCTTTGTGCTGCGTATACGTAAGATTATCATCTGAGTGTTTAGTTTTCTGGCCTGTGCAACATGCAATACCCCATAGGTGCTCAAGACTATGACATTGGCAACGACGCAGTAGGTAACGTGCAGGCTGTGAGAACTGGCTCGTGGTGTTGACAAATTTGGGCCTGTTGGGGGCCATTTACGCAGATGGGGCTGGTTGAAGTCGCTGGCCTGGTGTTGCCTCCGCTGATTCATGGAAACCAAGGCTTGCACGCGACACCCTCCCTGTTAGACACGTTGCAGGGGGAGGGAGGAGTGACGCTCGATGCTCTAGGTGGTGAGTCTCATGGCGTGCACAACCACATCTGACAGCAGGGCTGGCAAATCCTTTTATGGACTATTTGGGGTCCAGGAGTGTTTGAGAGGAAACGATTTGGGAGGAGCACAGCAGCGACCTTGTGGCAGGTCGCTGGGAGGGCACACCCACCGTGGGGCTCTCCCTCAGGGCAGCTCGCTTCTGGGCGCCTCCGTCTTCCCAACCATCTGGGTTGCGTTTCCTTCTTGCGCATTGATGCGGTTTGGACAGTTGGTCCCTCCAAATCCCGTGTTGAAATCTGGTCCCCAGTGTTGGATGTGGGGGCTGGGGGGAGGTGTCTGGGTCATAGGGGTGGGTCCCTTAAGAAGGGCTTTGTGCCCTCCCTGCCATACGAGTTCTCGAGTTCTCGCTTTGTTAGTTCTCTCGAGAGCCTGGCACCGCCTCCTCCCTCTCTCTTTGTTCCTTCTCTCCCAGGGTGACACGCCTGCCCCTCCTTAACCTTCCGCCTTGGTTGGAAGCTCCCTGCAGCCCTTGCTAGAAGAGGGTGCTGGTGCCACGTTTGTGCAGCCTGCAGAACCGTGAGCCAAAATAAATCTCTTTTTTGAGACAGAGTCTCACTCTGTTGCCCAGGCTAGAGTGCCGTGGCATCAACCTAGCTCACAGCAACCTCAAACTCCTGGGCTCAAGCGAGCCTCCTGCCTCAGCCTCCCAGAGTGCTAGGATTACAGGTGTGAGCCACCACACCTGGCCAAATCTCTTTTCTTTATAAATGACCCAGCCTCAGGCATTTCCTTTGCAGCGGCACAAATGGACCAAGACACGCACTTGGGTCTGCCCGCTCAGCACTGTCCCTCCAGGCCTTTGCTGGACGAGGTGCTCTCGAGGGCCTGTCTCTCTCTGTCCACAGGGTCCGTGGTTGTGTGCACACACATGGCGCTAACAGGAGGCTCAGCTATGTCCCAGCTGAACTTGCCATTGGTAATTGCTCAGCAGGGTCTGACGTTCTTGTGACAAGGCACTAAAGGACAAGTTGTTCTGTTTTTAAGTCCCGGCCTGCTACTTTGGGGCAGGTGGATCAGGCATTTTCAAAGTAAGGTATGTCTCCCCTTTGGCATTTATCCTTTATTTATTTATTTATTTAGAGTCAGAGTCTCGCTCTGTCGCCCGCGCTAGAGTGCCGTGGCGTCAGCCTAACTCACAGCAACCTCAGACTCCTGGGCTCAAGCAATCCTCCTGCCTCGGCCTCTCAAGTAGCTGGGACTACAGGCATGTGCCACCATGCCCAGCTAATTTTTTCTCTATATATTTTTAGTTGACTAATTAATTTCTTTCTATTTTTAGTAGAGACGGGGTCTCGCTCTTGCTCAGGCTGGTCTCGAACTCCTGACCTTGAGCGATCCTCCTGCCTCGGCCTCCCAGAGTGCTAGGATTACAAGCGTGAGCCACCGCACCCGGCCTGGCATTTATCCTTTACCTAAGTTGGAAGATTCTGGATCAAGAACCAAATGCTTCCTTAATCCTATCCTTAAGAGTTTTTCAGTCTCCCAAGAGTAAGGTCAAGTTTCCCATGCTGAGATGCTGTTCATCCCCTGCCCTGATCTACCTCCAGTAGGCACTGGGCTGCTCTCAACTGGGTTTGCTAGTAGCTTCTCCCATGTCCTATCCTCCCATGCCCACATACAGCTCCTGCCTTCAGACTCTGTCACTGCTGAAAACTCCTGCAGAGAGGTTCTTACTACAAGGGTCTCCCTGACACTCCTTCAACTCCAACCTGCCCCAAAGAAGGTGAAATTCTAGGCTACTTCCTATGGAATGTGCTAGACAACCAGAAAGTAGCCAGCACATCTATTCTGGAGCCTACTTAGGTTTGCTTGTGGACGAACATGGTTTACTTGTCTGTATATGCCACACTGTGGCAGGACAATGATTCGCTTAGGGACCTGAGGACTGAAGACACCCACAGAACTTGCCTACATCTGCATCGACATGACTTCTCTCACGCAGTCATCACCATGTATGATTTTACTACGGCAGGGAACGCTTGCCCGGGAAGATAAAGGTTCCAAATAATTTTATTGTTTGTTTTAGGAACTTCCCCCAAACCTGCCTAAAACTGCTCACCTTTTTGATAGGCAACATCAAATGACTGTTAACTCATCTTGCTGTATCCACAATCCAGGACTGTTATATCACGATACTTACTCAATCTTATACTCCCCCACACTGCAAGATCCACCTTCAACCAGACTCCCAAACATCACAAATATCCTGAATTTGCCTGCCCTGCTCTGAGATATTGTCAAGCCTGCCAAAGGGGTGATCTCTCTTTCTGCCAAGAACTTTGCTTTACCAGGTTGACTTGGTGGCATTTCATTAGAGCCTGCATTCAACATGCTGCAGTTGCTCCCATACTATTTTATCCAATGCCCATCCGTCCATCCACTGATTTATTCACTCAATGAACAAATATCTATTGAATGCGCTGAAGACGATTCAGAAAATGCAGACACAGGAGAAATTCTTCATCCTCCCCTTTGTACTAAAAGCAGAGTGTAAGTTTCCCTTTGTCAAGGCGACAGAAATTTCCCTTGGTAAAGGTTCTCTCTCCTGTACTGGGAAGAGAACAACTCTTACATTGGCGATGACTCTTACCACTTGAAACAGCACTGAGATGAGTTTGGATAACAAATCTTAATAAAGAACACTTATCTACCATATATTTCTTAGTCACATTTCTACCATTTATCACCCACCCCTAGAAGCCCAAATCATTCCCTTTCCTTTGTCCGGTCACTTTAGAATTTATCACCCTTTGTTAAAACGGTATATGTTCTGTAGTCTGACCACTTCTTTGGGGGGGGTCTTCTTATCTGTGAGGTCCCCCATGCAAGTAAGAATATTAACATCAAATAAAATATTTACGCTTTTTCTCTTGTTAATCTGGCTTTCGTCAGTTTAATTTGCAGGCCTCAGTAACAGAACATAATAGGGTAGACAAAAAGGTTTTCTTCCTCTGCACAGGGAAATGGAGACTAAGAACCACTTCCCCCCTGCATTGATTTGAAAGTGAAGCTTTCCAACAGCAAACAAGCTGCATCTTTCTGCTTTTAAAATCTGGATCTCTGGACTTGATCTTCAGAAGGCCAGGCAGCAAGGTGGTACTAGAATGAGTTTGTCATTCATAATAACGATTATTTGACTTGTGGGTGCTGTGCTTCCTTGGCTCTAAGTTACCGCCCCTGCTTCTTTTGTCTTGGTGCCAACCCCACACAGCTGGTGCAGGAACGAAATCCAGAGCTTGGAAGCCACAAGGTGGCCCGGTGTCCCCAACCACCCTATCCCTAGCACAGCCTTTTTCCAGCCCAGTACCTACTTGGTGAAATGACCCCGCAGCATGGCCCGCTGAGGCGTATTTCCAGGATATATGATCAGCCTGGTAGGCAAGGGCCCCTATCAGAGGCTTTGCCAGGAGATAGGACCTGCCAAACCGGTTTGTAAACCAGCTCCAGCCGCTTGGGGTGATTAGGATGTGTTCCGATGAACACAAATCTGGACGCTCAAACAATTCTCTTGATGTTTGGTTTTCTTTTAACTTAAGAAGGTCTTTCACTTTTCTTCCCTTTTTATCTTCTTTGCAGCTGGTTCTTAGATATCCTCCCTCCCGGCTTATTTATCTTGTGAGCTTCAGAAGGCTCTCTCTTCCCCCCTGCACCCCCCTTCCGTGGCTCCTTTCCCATTTGATCACATCTTTCCCTGTAATGGGGTTTTGACTGGCCTTTTGTATAAGGCTAAGCCACCATGAGACGAGAATATTCTCCCTTTATTTATTTATTTATTTATTTTATCAGGTGCTTTTCTTTTTTCTTTCCTGAGCTGTTTTTGCAAGTGGGCATGTTTCTGATTTTGCTCCTGCTTGGCAAAAAGGGTGGGTATCTGGGGAGAAGATCGGATGCTGTGGTCTGTCAATTGCTCTTTAAAAGAAATAAGCAAAAGCTGATCACGTGCTGAAGCTCAGGGCCAATGCGGAGCTGCCTCCCAGGAGGCCAATCAATTTCAATTAAGGAGATTAAAAGTCCGGAGCAGAGAGAGGCTCGGGCACATGTTTCTAGAGGTCTCCTTCCTCCAGCAGCCTGAAAGCAGGTACTGGCCTCCAGGACACTGGACCGAGTCCCATGGGCCACTGTCAAGATAGCAAACAATAAGGACATAGCACAACAGGAAAAGCCTGTCTAAGGGGCTCAGCGTGACCTCCTGAAGCGTTTCAGGAGGGGAGTGGCATGAGGTTGATGGAAACCACAGGCATTTCTTGGGCAGGGAAGTTAAGGGAGCTGGGGTGGAAGCCAGACAGACACAGGCCTGAGGACAGGAGCAACTGCAAAGACGACGACAGGAGGCTAGAGCCACAGTCCAGTCTGTCTTGGGGCAAGAGCCTCTTTATGGACTGACCGTTCCCGACAGGGCTTCTTCCTTCTCTCTCCTGCTTGTGTTCAGCTGCTTTCCTGCTGGCACGACAGGCTCAAGAACGGAGGGGGACGAGGGTCATGCTCTATCTGAGTCTATTTCAGCCGATCTGCTGCTTTTTTGGTTATCAAAAGGGCAAGGAGGGGTGACTGCCTCAAGGTGCATGGGGCGGCATAGCCCCAGACCCTTGTGGGATGACAGGTGCAGGGAGGTTTACGCAGTCGACCGAGGTCACTCGGCGGTTCATGGCAAGGCCAGTTTCCTGCCATCCAGTCTGGAGGTGCTTGTCCCATACCCGCAGCGACCTCCCTGGCCGTTTCTCCCCAGACAACTGAGAAACGAATAGCCGAAGCTGTAGGCTTAGTTTTGTCGTAAAGTGTGGGAATGGCTGTTTATAAACTTTGAAAGCATCTGGGCCCTATTCTAAATCAACAAACAGAAATAAGTCGCGTGCACATTGTGCTATATATAAAAATGATGTTTTTCTTGATACGAAATTTATTTTACACATGTGGAAAAATGGAACTTGCTATTGATTGCAAAGGAGAGAGGAACCATTGCTATATGGAGCTCGAAGGTTGCTAAGGAAGGAGGCTGTGGCTTTCCAGAAGGAATCCTGTCCCTCGTGTAGGACCAGTGTTGCGAGAAGAAGGGAATATGAGCCCCCTTCTCGCTGAGACAGAAGCTCATGGGGGTGGCCAGGCACAGAGAGCCCTGGCCGCCCAGCTGGGCTGCAGAAGTGGGTGGACGCAGCACCTTGTGTCCTGTGAATTGGTTTTGTCACCCCATGTCATGGGCACACAGGATGATTTTATTTTATTTTATTTCATTTATTTATTTATTTTATTTCGGCATATTATGGGGGTACAGATTTTAAGGTTTCAATAAATGCCCATTCCCTCCCTCCCCCCACAAGTCTGAGTCTCCAGCATGACCATCCCCCAGATGGTGCACATCTCACTCATTATGTATGTATATATACCCGCTATTTTATTTTTTTTTAATTTTTATTTATTTATTTATTTAGACAGAGTCTCACTCTGTTGCCCGGGCTAGAGTGCCGTGGTGTCAGCCTAGTTCACGGCAACCTCAAACTCCTGGGCTCAAGCGAGCCTCCTGCCTCAGCCTCCCGAGTAGCTGGGACTACAGGCACATGCCACCAAGCCCAGCTAATTTTTTCTATATATTTTAGTTGGCCAATTAATTTCTTTCTAATTTTTTTAGTAGAGTCGGGGGTCTCGCTCTTGCTCAGGCTGGTTTTGAACTTCTGACCTTGAGCGATCCTCCCGCCTCAGCCTCCCAGAGTGCTAGGATTACAGGTGTGAGCCATTGCGCCCGGCCAGATTTTGATAAAGACCTACAGGAAGGAATGTCTGCTGGTTGAGATCACATCGGACACACTGTGTGGTTGCCATTGGCACAGCCATCATCCCAGTCACCTCAGGCCGTTGTAACAAAATACCAAACTGGGTGGCTTCCATAACAGACCCTGATTTCTTACAGTTCTGGGGGCTGTAAGATTGGGTGGCGGGGCGCTGGACAATTCAGCCCTTAACTGTCCCTAACTCTACTGGCTTCAGTTTCATCAGTAGTAAAATAAGGGCTGAACCTGGGAACACCCAGATTCCTCCTGAGCTCAGAACTGTGCTCAACCTTCCAAATGCGGCTGAATGTGGCACTCAGGGCCTGCCACTTAATCTTTCCAGGTTAAAATTTATTTATAAAGCACACATAATAAAAATAACTTCTATTTCTCTCTCCCTGGGTGTTCTGAGCCTTAACGTTCTGGTTGCCTTGATGACGTATTACAAACTCAAATGAATTACTCCTTAGGACAGAGGGGGCCAGAGGTCAGCCTACAGCAACAAAAAAATAACAAGCTTTCAAACAGACAAGGTTGCGATGCCTTCAAAACAACATTGCTTTGTTGATGCAGCGCAAGGAAAACGACGTTAGAATCTATTGATTCTCTTTGAGATCTAATAATATGCTTTATTCAGATCTTATTCACATTCTACTTCCTCCAATGGTCTATCCCAGGAACTGAAATTGACCAGTTACAAACAATTGGTTCTACTGGCCTTTGAAATCACAGAAGCAGACGTGTTTTAGCATGCAAAAGACACCAAGCACTGTGAGCCAATACAAAAATCCAGGCGGAGGGAAGAAGTAACACAACTTAGAGAAACAAGGTTGTTTTCTTAAAAAAGCATTGAATCAATATTTATGCCGCTGAGTCAGATTATTTACACATATACTGTAGGTTTTGCAGCCCAAGAATTTGTTAGCATTCAGAGTATGACAAATCGTACCTGACTTATTTGTGAAAAATCATCTTGAGAAAGATTTTTTTTTCCCCCAGTGGGAATATATGTAGATGACACATGGTGGGGCTTATTGAAACTGTTTTTCAGGTGTGTGGCCAGAAATCTGAGCATTTAGATTCGAGATGGATGGTTGAGAATTTTGCCTTTGGGGCAGTATTATAATTCTCACCAAGTTATTCTCGTCTGTGGCTCATTTTCTTCATCTCTGGCATAGGTCCTGAACTCAGGGTTTTCTGTAAATATTAAATGGGATAATGCATGCAGAGATACCTGCGCACCCTCCTAGGGTTAAGAATCCAATAAATGTCAGCTTTTATGTCATCATTATTATAGAGAGTCTTTGCATGTTTATATTTCATCTGCAGAAGAGAATTAAATTTGTTCGAGGGGGAAAAAAAAGAGTAAGTCTCAGGCCTCCCTGGCATGTGCTCTGATCAGTTCTAAGAAGGGAGGTTGCCCCCTCCTCCCACTACCCCCCCAGCATGGAGCTGGCAGGAGGGAGGGGCAGGTTAGTGGGGCAGGATGAAGACACATGCAAAGGTTTAGCCTTTTCTGCCTCCTTCGGTATTTGGTTTGCGATTCTTATCGTATGAATTCAGATCTTATGAATTCCAAGATGAGCAGACTCACCTGAATTAAATGACCGGGGCCCACTTTCTTTCCAAATTCAATGTTAACTATTATAATTATATTCTTCTTCTTTTATCCACATCGCTGTGTCGTATTAATATCATAGTACAGAAAACTGAAGTTGGACCAGTGACCATTGAAAAGAAGGAATCCATTAGGATTATAATTGGGTTCGTGTCCATTCCCAGGCTCACATGTTGAAATCCTAACGCCATTAGGTCATGAGGGTGGGGCCCTGGTGATGGGATTAGCGCCTATACATATATATATATATTTTTAATTTTAATTTTTTTATTTTTGAGACAGAGTCTCACTCTGTTGCCCAGGCTAGAGTGCCCTGGCATCAGCCTAGCTCACAGCAACCTCAAACTCCTGGGCCCAAGTGATTTTTCTGTCTCAGCCTCCCGAGTAGCTGGCACTACAGGCATGTGCCACCATGCCTGGCTAATTTTTTCTATATGTATTAGTTGGCCAATTAATTTCTTTCTATTTTTAGTAGAGACGGGGTCTCGCTCTTGCTCAGGCTGGTTTCAAACTCCTGACCTTGAGCGATCCGCCTCCCTCGGCCTCCCAGAGTGCTAGGATTGCAGGCGAGTGCCACCACGCATGGCCTATCACCCTTATAAAAGAGACGGGAAAGAGCTTGCTTTCTCCCTCTGTTCTCCACCGCCTGAGGACCCAGCAGGAAGACAGTGGTTTGTGAACCAGGAACAGGGCCCTTGCCAGGCCCCTGACTGTGCCAGCACCCGCATCCCAGAATTCCAGCCTTAAGAATTGTGAGAAACAATTTACTAAAGAAGACAGTTCACACATTATTGGTATTAGTCTCGAGTTATTTAGGGCTCCGAGGCTGGGACTTTGTCTCGTCTCCCAAACCTCCTAGCGCTGTGGTTCCCAAGCTCTCCTGTGCACCAGGATCCACTGCGAGGCTTGTTAAGACACACCCAGCGTCTGAGTTAGTGGTCTGGGATGGGGCTGAGGAATCTGCATTTCCAACAAGCTTGCAGGCAATGTTGATGTCACAGATCTGGGGAATCCCACTTTGAAGACCACTGTTCTGTGGCGTCATTGCCTCCTTCCTTCCGGCTCCCCCAGCTCTGCCACTTTCTGCATATGTCTCCCAGTTAAATTAGGGGGAGGTGGCTCCTGGCGATTTCAGAGCCTTTTACCATCCTGGGGACAGCCGGACTGCCATTTGAGCACCACCCCCCGCCCCCACCCCCAATTCTTTTGGTGGGAGGATGGACAGTGGAGAGGAAGAGGAAGTGAACGGATAAAGGTTCCAGAGGTTCTTTCTTTTTTTTTTTTTTTTTGAGAGAGTCTCACTCTGTTGCCCAGGCTAGAGTGAGTGCCATAGCTCACAGCAACCTCCAACTCCTGGGCTCAAGCGATCCTCCTGCCTCAGCCTCCCGAGTAGCTGGGACTACAGGCATGCGCCACCATGCCCGGCTAATTTTTTCTATATATATTAGTTGGCCAATTAATTTCTTTCTATTTTTAGTAGAGACGGGGGTCTCGCTCTTGCTCAGGCTGGTCTCGAACTCCTGACCTCGAGCAATCCTCCTGACTCGGCCTCCCAGAGTGCTAGGATTACAGGCATGAGCCACCGCGCTTGGTGTGAGCCTGTATTTTAAACCCTGGGTCATTCTGATTGCTCTGCCATGTTCCCTTGGCAACATTTTAATAAAGAATCTGAAGACACTAGCCACTTCCCAGCCTCTTTCTGGCAGTGGGTTGGGGCTTTTTCCAATGAGATCGTTCAAGTAATACCCTTAACACAAGGCCTGACATGTCACTCGTATCCAACACGTTTCCCTGGAAGTGCATCCTACCGCCCAGAGGTCAGAAGCACATGCATTCGACTGCAACGCCTGGGCTCGCGTCCTGGCTCCGCTGCTCGTGAGCTCTGCGACTCTGGGCAATTTGTGTGAGCTCTCTGTAACTCAGTCTCCTCACCTGTAAAACGCAGGTGATCATAACAGCACTTCTAGGCTTATGATGGAGATTAACTGAATTGCTACCTGTAAAATACTCATGACAGTGCCCGGCTCATCAGAAACATTCACTAGATACGAGCTGTCGTTGCTGGCTCAAGGCTTTTGTGCAAACTGAAGTGTAAAGAGCATTGCAAAGGCAAATCCTGTAAACTGGGCCCTCACAGAGGTTATTCTGGAAGCTTCTCTCCACTAATAAGGCTACCAGAGAGGCATAATAGATGATAAGAATGAAGGAACTGGAGTCGTACTCACTCGGTTCAAATCTTGGCTAAAAATGGCTCTTCAGTTATGCGAGCTGGAACAAGTTGCCTCAGTTTTTCCATCTGTTAAATGGGGACAGTAACCGTCTCTGCTTCAGAGCCTGGGCTTGAGGATTATCTGAGTGGCACTGTAGGAGCGAAGCATCGGAACAGTAGCTGGCATGCACTGCACGTCCAACACTGCGTGCCAGGACTGAGAGAGAGCTGGCGCTACTCGGAGGCTTGTGGGTCACAAAGCACGTCGCCTGTTCGGTCGGAGTAGAGATGCACAGAAGAAGAAGAAGCATTTGAGATGGGAGGCCGAGGCGGGTGGATCGCTCAAGGTGAGGAGTTCGCAACCAGCCTGAGCAAGAGCGAGACCCCCTGTCTTTAGTAAAAATAGAAAGAAATTAATCGGCCAATTAAAAATATATAGAAAAAATTAGCCGGGCATGGTGGCGCATGCCTGTAGTCCCAGCTACTCGGGAGGCTGAGGCAGGAGGATCGCTTGAGCCCAGGAGTTTGAGGTTCCTGTGAGCTAGGCTGATGCCACGGCACTCACACTAGCCTGGGCAACAGAGTGAGACTCTGTCTCAAAAATAAATAAATAAATAAATAAATAAAGAAGCATATGAGAGAAATGACTATCCTGGCCTGAACCGGTGAGGTTCTTGGACTCCTTTGCTACAACATCTCACCCCACGTCTTGTGCCAGGCAGTCTTTCTCTCCAAATCCCAAAGGCCCCGACGGTATTGTGTTTGGAACTGACGTGTCAAAATACACTGACACCTCGGATGGGTTTCTTCTCGGCTTGTGGCTCATACATATTTTATAAAGCACTGTCTCCAGTTTCCTTTCAAGCTACAGAGAGGATATCCTTTTCCTGTGAAGCTTCGGAACGATTTTTTTTTCCCCTTCAAAGTAAAGCATTAACCTCCACAGTCCTGTAAATGGGCTCGATGCACGTATTACTGGAGTAACAAGCACCCCAGAAGCTGTTTTCACTGGAGTTTATTGGATGCACGACAAACCTGCATCATGAGATAGTTTAAGATATTTCAGGTTTTCATAGCAGCATCCAAGCATCGAGCGCTACACACATACAGATACTTACACCACTGAGCCTTTTCTTGCTTTGCTTTTATTTTTTTCTTTTTAGAAAATGACACATGTTCATTTTAGAAAACTTATACAAATAATTTTTTCAAGTCACATATACATTCTAGCACCGAGAGACAACCACTGTTAACAACTTCCTTCTCTTCTTTTTTTCTGCGCATGCATATAAATATTTCTTTCCAAAATGTGATCAAGCTGATGGTGAATTAACACGCTGTCTATACCTTTTTAAAGCTGCAGGTGGCTGTTGGTATGTATTTTTTGGACATGCTGCAACTGCTCTGTGTTTGTAGTTACTCGCCCAGTGACACCTAACTTTACAAAAGTAAATGTGCTTTTGAAATTTAAACAAATATGAGCATGCTGAAGTGAATGTACCATCTAACAGTAAAAATGTGATGAACATGGTGGAGGGTACACACAACTGGAAGAAAGCTGGTTTCTGACCAGCTCTTCCATTTGACACACTGCGTCAGCTCCACTCTTGCAAAGTATTTCAAAGGAAGGATCTAAAGTAGCCTGGTTTCGAAATTTTAGGTTTCAAGTGTCCTTCAATTTCCCAGTGAATAGATCAGAATGGGGGACAAACAACAACAACAAAACAACAATTGAAAAGGGCTTTCAGTATCAAATGCATTGGAACATCAGTGTGTGGAAAGCACTCGGGGCACCACCCCATCTGGGCTGCGCTTCTAGATCATTCCTTGGCTTTTTCATTTTGACTCTTTTACACATTCTTTTAATTTCACTGGTAACAAAATGGAAATAAATAAACAATAAACAAATATATGTGTGTGTGTATGTGTGTGTGTATATATATATATATATATATACCCACATGGATATATACTGTGTTTCCCCCCAAATAAGACAGGGTCTTATATTTATTTTTCCTCAAGAAGACACCCTAGGGCTTATTTTCAGGGGATGTGTTATTTTTTTAAAGTACGGTACAACAACCTACATTTATTCAAATATAGTGAAGTTGTCTTCTTCTGGAACATCATCCTCACTCTCCAAACCCTGAATTCCATCCTCAATGTCTTGCAACTCTATTTCCTTTAGAACCATTGGCCCCAATCTCTCATGGCGAGCAATAGAGCTGTCATGGGGCAGATGAGAAGGGCTGCTCGTCTTCTTTCCAGCTCCGCGGCGACATGCACGGGTTGTGCAGATACACTGCGTAGCCACGCCCATCACTAGGTCTTATTTTCGGGGTGGGGCTTCTATTGTGCAAATGCTTAGAAATCCTGCTAGGGCTTATATTTTATGGGTAGGTCTTATTTTTGGGGAAACACAGTATATAAAACGTATGTGTATATATTATTTGGGGGTGATCAATTTCATGCATGTGATGTTACAAAATACAAAAGGAGTAGATAGGCGTGAATTTCAAGCATTGCTCTGAATAATTTGCATTACCAGATTCTCAGAGCATGGCCTCCAATCTGTTGACACGATCTCTCCCCCGTTTATGAAGAGTGGTGGGTGTCCCAGGGAAAGGGACATCCGTGTGATCAATTCTCTGTGGTCGGGAGACTGGGCTGTGTAGAAACCTCAGGTCAAACTTTTTAAGGTCTGGCAGGAGGGGAGAGGGGGCGTCCTGAACGTGGTGTCCCCAGTGCCTGAAATCTTCAAGGCCTCGTAGACAAGACCCCTGGCATCATGAGACTTAGACTCCAGTGGAAAAAATGGATAATAATTAAACACATGAATAAGCAAGAGCATTTCAGACAATGGCAAATGACGTGAAAGGCAAAGGCTGATCTGCTGGAGCCTGGTGCTACCTGTGAGGGGACAGTCACGGATCCCTCTCGGATGGTCAAGTTTAGCTGACACCTGAATTATGAAGAATGAATGGCGCTTCAAATCGTGACAGTGTCTGTCTGGGACGAAGATCCCTAGTTTAAAGCCCCCTCTCTCTAGCAAGGCTGTTTGGGGAACTAACAGGCTTCACGAGCTGGTGTTCCTGCAGAGTCCCGCTGTCTGTCCCTGTTCTCGTGGCACTGTGTCAGGGACTTCGTGTTGCTCACTGCTGTGCTCCCAGCCCTGGAACAGCACGGGGCCCACTGTTAGCGCCTGTGGGCAGAATGGATGGGCAACATCTGAACCTGAACTCACCTGTCCTCCTTCTCCACGCTGTTCCTCCTCCTGGTCTTTAAACTTAGTGCAAGTGACACCCCTGGGTCCCCAGCCTGAAGTCTGGGTGTCAGCTTTGAAGCCTCCTCCCTTCTCCAGCCCCCGCTAATTAGTCACCAGGTCCTGCGGGTTGGGTTCCTTCTCAGGCTCCAGTTTGTGGGTGTGGGGCCTCTTCCAACAGCTGCTTTGTGGGACTCCCGGCTCCCATCCCTGCCACTCCCAGTGGGCGCCCCCTACGTCCGCCAGACGGCTGGATACGGAATCGGAGCCTGAGCAAGACCCTTTACTTCGAATGCTTCTGTGGCTGCCATCTCAGGACGGCTCAGGCCTCGGAGCTGGGCTCTCGCCCTCTGTCCCTCCCATCGCAGCCCTGGTCACCCTAAACCACCATGTCTGGCCCTTGGAGTCCAGGAAATGGTGGAGCTGAGCTTGGGCGCAGCCAGGAAATGACCCAGCTGTGTCCCCCTATCACTCGGCAGGGCCAGGCCTATAGGAGGGGTCACACCTGAGGCAGGTGTGCCAGCGTCCCCTTTCAGAAGAGCCTCCTGTGGTGAAACGGGGTCCCCACGCCATTGGATTAGAGAGGTCTTTGGGCTGTTCCCAGGCTACCTACAAACCACGATCCCTGCCAGCGTGTGGGGGCAAGGGCATGCCAGGGGCCTTGAGCCAGACAGTATGACATGGGCCCTTTACAAGCAATTTCATGGACATGAGGGGGACAGTAAAGCCAGGGACACGGTGGCAAGAGGGGAGGACAGGAGCCAGGCTTCCAGCTGCCCTGCGGCGCCCCTTCCCTTGTCCTGCCCCGCCCAGGCCCACCTCCCCTGGCTGCTGCCCAAATGAGGGTCCCAGAGACAGACCCTGAACCGCAGGCCGGATGGAGCCAGATCCCAGCGGGGATGCCAGGCCCGCAGGGGTGCCAGGCTCAGCGCTGGGCAGGCCCGGTGGGGAGCAGCGCCCCCCTGTGTTCAAAGAGGGGAAGACGGTGATTAGGTTTGGGCAGCCACTTTGCATCAGAAGAGATTGATCTGTCCTTCTGATGTGTTGTTTCCATAGAAGCAGGGCTTAACCTTTTAAGTGAAGATTATAAAGCTACCTAATTCATTTAAAATTAGGCTTCAAGCATCTCGGTACTTAATGCTCAAGTGTTTCTGTGGGACCCGCTGTAGCCATTGATCTAACCGCCAGGCAGGCGCCTGCGACTTCGCCCACATTTGAAGGCTCTTGTCTGGTAGCAAATCGGCTAGGTTTCATTATTTTTAAAAATTGACTTCATAAGGAGACAGAACTTCTGTGGAAGATCACCAGAGTATTAATATATTCCTTTTAATTAATGAACAGCATTAACTCGTCTTATAAACACAGGAAGACGGGCACACAGGCAAGACAAGGTGCGTGTTCAATTAAAGTGATTTATTGTAATCTTCCCGAAGGGACTTAAAGAGCATCTCGGGAGTTGACATCACAACACAACTGTTACACACCATTTTCACAACTAGCCTTGCGCTGAATTTCTTTTTGAAAGAACATAGTCATTTTAAAAAAATCTAAATATTTACACATTCATAAAACATATATACAGAAGACTGAGACGTTATCCATAGATAAGGAATTTATTTATTTTGCTAAGAAAGCCTATAAAAAGGATTTCTGAATAAAGTCTGAACAGCAGTCACAGTAAGTAAACACAAATAACAATTTTAATTTACAAAATATGATTTTACGGTCGTGGTTTTGATATGTATTTCCAATGTGTGGATCCATTGCACATTTA
>VSMD01120318.1:0-17156 GCA_008750895.1 Mirza zaza
AAAAAAAAAAAAAAAAAAAAGATAGATACCAGAAACAGAGTCAACGTGTAACAAATCTATATATGCAGCTTTACTAAGGAAAGTTTAGGAACCAGTTTCACAACTCTTGAACCTTTCAGTCCCTCATGTATATAAACAGGGACAAGATACAAAGAAAGGAAAAATATGGATGTAAAGAGAGGGAAAAAGTTTCTGTGGCTAACACTGCTGCACTGCTGAGTGCCCCTGTTCCACTCTTTGGAGGAAGATGGTAGCTCTCAATCCCAAGGAGTAAGAGACCTGCAAGGAGACCATTCACAGAGCAGCTTCATCATATTTAACAAATATAGACACAGTATGACAGGCACTGTTCTAAGAGTTTCACATACTTTACTTCATTTAATCCTTAAACCTTTGAGGTGGGCACTATTATTATTTATATATATTAGATGAGAAAACTGAAGCACAGAGAGGTTAAATAACATGCCACAGTCTTGCAGAAAGTAAAAAGTAGTGCCAGATTTCAAATTAAGACTGCCTAGCTCCGGAGTCTGTACTCTTAAATGCTGCACTACGCATCTGGGAAGTGATTCCCTGCAGTTGAGAGACACATGGCTCATGTATGATAACACTAACACATACTGTGCAATGGGTAGTAACTCCAGGTGGAGATCTCAAAAGAACAAGAGAAGAGTTGGCCACCAGATTTTGTCAATTACAATACATGTTACAACTGATTGCAACTCATAATTTAATTGGCAGAGGGTCTTTATACTTCCTTAGTGGTACATAAAATAATGAGAGTCTCAAAATTGATGGCATCTAATATTTGATGACAATGGAAATAAAGAAAAGGAAATGCCATCGGATAGAACTATCGACCCTGCAGTATATCACATTTACTCACTCAGAGCAATGTAAACACTGTTGATGGATTTTCTGCTTTGAAAATCAACAAAGAGACAAACAGGGAGAAAATTCTTCTCACATAGCAAATTGGAAATATTATCAAACAACATTTTGAAGGTAAAAATACAGCTGTTGAGAAGTAGTTGATGGAAAGTCTAAAAGAAAAACCTGAGGAAAGGGTGGGGACTTTCCTACAAAAACAAAAGCCAGATGGTACATTGAAACTGGGTAATTGAAGAGTAGTGTCCACAAAAGCAAGCTTCAGCAAAACTAACAATGAACAGTGCCAGATCCTAGGTTTAGACACATCAGGGAGACATTTCTGTTCTCAGGACTGTAGCTGCAGAGAAGAGAGTAGTAGCCGGAACCTGGAATGAATAGCTCTGTGGAAAGCTGTAGCTTTTGGTAAAGGAAGGCAACCAAATTATGGGTGACCCAGTGTAGGGAAGCAAGTGGGAAAAAATCAACACTCCACCCTCCCTCTCTTCCTATCCTTCAAGCTCCAGTGGCCAATCCCAAGCAGAAGCCAGAGATGAGGGAAGTTCATTGGTGCAGTCTACATGGGACACACACAGAACAAGGTAGAGGAGAAAGGAGACTGGACCTGGAGAGACAAATAGAAAATATTCATGATAGGGCACTGCTCTCCTCACCTAGGTGGGAAGCTGGCAAGGTACTGACGAGGGCTGATGGACTGAGAAAGAGAGAGACATGTGTAGATAGTGAGGTAGGTTAACAGATCAATGTTAGATAGATAATGGATGGATGGATGGATGGATGGATGGATAGAGAGAGTGGAGAAGCAGCGTAAATGAGCTAATTATTTATCTTTTGTAGTGGAATCAGATGGACCTGGACTCAAATTCTGGTTAGTTCCATTACTTATAAAATACATGACCCAGAACAAGTCAGTTTACTTCTGAATACCTTAATTTCCTCATAGGCAAAATCTAATTTACGGAGTTATTGTAAAGATCAAATGAGTTAATTTATATGAGGGGATTAGAAGAGCATCTGTAACATGTTAAGCACTCAATAATATGATGTTGTTATTATTAAATTAATAAATCAAGAAATACAGATAAAATCATATTATTTGGAAATGAACAATATGACTAGAAGAATCCAAAATGGAAAAGGTTAAAAGCAGTTATTTTTGAAGAATTTCCTTTTTATTATATGGTCTTTTAGTGCTATCTGATTTTTGTAAAAGAAAGTTTATCTATTAATATATGTTATACTTATTTAATAAATAATAAATAAATAAATGTTGCAACAAAAATGATTTTTACTAAGTCCAAGCATGTAAATGAAATGGGAACACATAAATATCACAGTAAAATCTATGAAGTGGAAGGATATATTGAGGTGAGAGTTAATCCACAAATTTCCAGACCAAAAAAACACAGATTCCCTATAAAGAGAAAAAAAAATAAGCATCTCATTAGCAACACTAAATGGCAAATAAGAATAAACTAATATACATATCATTTAGAAATTGAAAAAAGATGTGAACTAATGATTTTATGCCCAGTCATAGTTTTCTCTTTATATAAGGGCAGCATAATGTCAATCAAAGATAAGAGGAGTCTTTAAATATACCCTCCACTACTTTTCCACGACAATGTCCCCAAATCAGTGAGAGCATAGTTGGGGCGTGCATTTTGGAACCATCTTGCCTGGATTCCAATCTCATACTCTAGCAACTGCCACCTGTGCAACTTTAGGCAGATTACTCAATTTCTATGCTTCTGTGTCTCATCTCAAGAAAATAAAAATAGGAACAATAAAAGTATCTATCTCATGGGATTGTGAAAAAGATTGAATAAGTTAATATACATAAAGCTCTTAGTTCATATATCAGCTCTTTTTACTGCTATTCAAGTTGACTAAGATGTTGCTCAAAATAAACTGGACTCAAGAATAAAACAGAAGCAAACCAATAAAACATACAGTCAAAGTTAATTAATTATTGTTAAATCTTTTGACGCCAATAAAATGTTACAAAATAACTTGGGATTAAAAAAATAAAGTTTACTATAATGATTTGGTTAAATTCTATTATATTACAACAACCTTACCAAAGAAGGTTAATTGTAACAGGTTGGACATAGGATAAGAGATAAAGACAAAAACTAATACTGTAAGGGGCTATAATATTAAAATCTAGTAATGCATAATTTAAGGCAGAAGAAAATATCAAAAATAAAAAACATTTTTAAAAATCAATCAAAATTATAAACCTCATTTAAGAATTAACATTCACATATCATTACATACGAAGTAACTTAACATCCAATGCATAAAGGCTGACTTTATCAATTCCTAAAAGAGCCTCTACAAATAATGAGAAAAACAACAAGATCTTATTAGGTTAATGGGGAAAGGAAATACATAGGAAATCCAAGGAAGAAATATAAAAGTTCCACAAAAATGGTAAAACATGATCAACTTCACCTTTTCATCTATCACATTAGCAAGTATTTAAAAGTTAAATAATACAAAGTAATAGTAAACACATGAAACATGCTCACCCACGGTTGGTTGGAAGTTAAATTGTCATAATTACCTTGAAGTGTGAACTTGTCAATATCTCACAATTTTAAATGGATGCAACTTTTGATGCAATTATTCCAGTTCTGTAATTTGACCTGTCAATAGACTCAAATGGACACACAAAGATTTTTACTGTAATAGCATTCATATTAACAAACAACTAAAGAGCTCCTAAAATTATAATCTGTTTTAAAAGATTATGGTACACCCTTACATTAAAAACTATTCAGCCATTATTTTGAAAAATGAGGAAGATTTTTATGTGCTGATATGGAAAAGTTTCTGAGACACAGAGTTGTTAAATGAGAAAAAAAGCTACATGCAAAAGATTCTTTTACACTCCTCTGTATTAAAATAGTATACCTACAATTATGCACCACCTAACAATGTTTTGGTCAGTGATAGGCCACATATATAAGACTGGTCCCATAAGATTATAATAGATACTTTTTGCTGTACCTTTTCTATGTTTAGATATGTTTAAAAACACAAATATTTACCATTGTGTTACAATTGCCTACAGTATTCAGTACAGTAATATGCTGTACAGCTTTGTAGCCTAGAAATAGTAGGCTGTGTAGTAGGCTATGCCATCTATGTGTGTGTAAGCACACTCTATGATGTTAACACAATGATGAAATTGCCTAATGATGCATTTCTCAAAATGTGGTCCCATTTTTAAGCGACACATGACTGTATTTCTATGGGCAGGGGAGTATGCACAGAATACTTCCGGAAGAATGTATAAGAAACTATTAATGGTAATACTTTAACATATAGGAAACTAGCAGGTTTTAAATTAATTGGCAACTTTTAATTTTCATTTGTTACCATGTGCATATATTATTGCCTAACACTATATAATAAAAAATTCTGGTAATACCATAGGAAATGTACAAAATAAAAATGGGAACTTTTAATATTCCTCTCAGTCTTTTACAGATCAAGCATAAAAAAATAGAAGAGGATAAAACAGGTATTAATATTTTAATTAATAACATGTACTTACTAGGAAAATATTAAAATAAGTATTTTTTGCCAGTGTTCATGGACTATTGGATGGTCATGCTGGAAACTCAGACTTGTTGGGGGAAGAGGGGAAAGGGCATTTATTGAAACCTTAAAATTTTTACCCCCATAATATGCCGAAATAAAAAAAAATGTAAAAAAAAAGATACCTAACCACTTATAAAAGATTATTTCCTTGATTTCTTATATACATATATACAATGTATAAGCTACTTTTCCATGAATATAAATGTAGTGCAGTAACATTTGAACTCAATAAAAAAAGTAGAAGCGATACTTTCCAACCCAAACAAACAAAACAAAATAAACCAAGAACATGGGGGGGGTCCTTCATCTTAAAGAAAAATGTAGAAAAGTATAAATTAAAATTATAAATTCAGATAATTTGAATAATAATGATGAAGACATTTCTTATAAAATCAGAGTTGTACCAAACACAGTAATTTGAGGCAAATTCATAGTATTGTTTTCATTATTAAATGAGATGACTAAAATAAATTAAGTACTTGCCTCAAAATGTCATCATGAAAAAAATAAAATAAACATAATTAATAAAAGAGATTAATAAAGATAAATGGAAATTAGTAATGTGGAAAGCTTAAACAAGTCATTTGATAAAAAGCTAACCACTAAATTTTTATAGGAAAAAACCCAAAATTTTCAAAATAATAAAAGATAATACATATTAACAAAAATTAAAAATCAAAACAAAATTTAAAAAAGAACATATAACCACTGATACAGAAAAGACATAATACAATATGAATAATCTATATTTAAATTATAAAGGAACACCAGTACTAGTATAATTAAAATCAGACATAATTCCTATGGATGCTATTTTAGGAAATTTGTATATTTGTGTGTGTGCATATATATATATATATGTGTGTGTTTTGTCTATTATATCATTTATTTATATATAAATTTATATTACCAAATTTTATACTGATATTATATTACCAATTTTATATTATGAAATATATATAACTGAAATTAATAAAATAACATAATAGAAAATCTAAATAAAGTAATGCCATAAAGGAAAATACATAAATTAAGTATATCAGAAATTACCTCTGTAAATAGCAACATGAAAAAAATTATTATATGACCTGATCTTCTAATTTTTAAGGAAAGAGATAATTACTCTTCTATATAAATCTTCCAGATAATGTAAAAATTTGTAAATCTTCCAATATCTTCTAGATTTTTGAAAAACCTGATATAAAAATCTGACTAAATTTTTAATAATTGATTAAGATTCGGTAAAATATTTCAAAAATGCTAATACCTGAATAAGCAGCTTTTATTCTAACTTAATAAAATGCTAATACCTGAATAAGTAGCTTTTATTTTAACTCAAAAATGTTTCAACAATTGGAAAACGAATATAATTTAAATAGTAATAGAGAAAAGGAAATATCATTGAATTAAAGGCAAAAGCAGAAAAACAACACAATAAGAAGTTTATAAACTAGAAAACTGGTTACTTTTACAGGCAAGATAACTACATAGGAAACTCAAGAAATTGGGTAGGTATATTAGTAGAATAATAAGTTTTAACAAGTTTGTTGTATACAAGAGCAAAATACAAAATTCAATCTTCATGCATCAGCAAATAACTAATTGGAAAGACATTAAAGGAAAAAAATTATTTTCACAACTCCAATAAGAACAATAAACCTTTAAGAGTACTTTATAATGTATCTAAATGAAGGCCTTTAGGATGTTTGTTGAGAAAATTATAAACTATTACTCTATCTTATAAAGAAGACCTAAATAAAAGCAGATCTATGTCATGTTCATAAACAGGAAAACTCCACATTGTAAAAGAATAAAATTTCCACTAATTAATCTAGAAACGCAACATAATTTCAATACAAATCCTGACAGGTATGTATGTGTATATGTGTATGTATGTGTGTGTGTGTGTGCATGATCTGTAAGATTGTCCTAAAATTCATACCTACCAATAAAGGGCCAAGAAAATCTAAGAGAATTATGAAGATCATAGAGGAGGAATTTGTCCTACTAGAAATCAATTCTTATTATATAGTAAATGTAGTTGAGACAGATGCCATTGTTTTAAAAGGTAGATAATAGTGAAATAGAGAACTCAGACATAGTCTCCCTAATGTAAGGAAATGATAAGGTAGAGACACCATTTAAAATCAGTGTAGATTGATATAATGAATTGGTTATCCATGTGGAAAAAATAGAAAATTGAACACTTAGCTTCCTCCAAACACAAAGATAAATTCCAAGTATAGCAACAGTGTAAATGTAAAAAGTAAGGCATTGGTACTTACAGAAAAGAATACAGAAGAGTACTTTTATGACCTCAGGATAACAAACAAGTTTTTAAACAGGACACATTATGAATAGGAACATTGATAATAATGCTTTATTATAATTATCAATATTAGTTCAACAAAGAATGAACAAAGTTCAAAGACCAATCACAGAAGAAAAGGTATTTGTAATTTATATACGACAAAATATTAGTTTCTAAAATAAGTAGAGAATTTCTAAAAGTCAGTAAGAAAAAGGCAAGTGACTATACAAGAATAGACAAAGAATATATTTTTACAATATAATTTAATTTATACAAATTTATACAAAAAATTGGCCAGTAAGCAAGATAAGTGATTTACCCCATTATAATCAGGAACTGATAAATTTCAATTATTAAATACCAATTGAGACTCAAAGTATTGGCAAAATTTTCACAATTTGATAATACCAAGTGTTGGTGAGCCTGTGAAGGAGGGAAAACTCTTACATTGTTGGTTGGGTTATAATTTGGTACAACCATTGTGCAAAGCAGTTTACAAAGCAGTATGGCAAAACCTAGTAATGTTTAAGATGCACAAATTCTTTGACTCAGTCATTCAACTTTTAATATATACCCTAGAGAAATCCTCACATATATGCAGAGGAATGGAAGTATAAGAAAAATATTTGAAACACTGAAATAGTGAAAAACTAAAAAAACTTAAGGGCATTCAAATAAGAAAATGATTAAAAATATTGTAGCATATTCATATATATTTACCAGAATAATATATAGCAATGATAGTAAACAAACACGTTAGTTCATCCACATGGATAAATATCACAAATACAAGGTGAGGGTAAGTAAATCATAGTTGGGTACATACAATATGTAAAATATATATCAACCTTAGCAACATCCATTGTGTATTAATAATGTACAAAGTAAAAGCTCAAAAGTATGAAAGGGAAAATAGAACCACCAAATTCAGGATCCTGGTTAACTCTGGGGAGGAAGGAAATGGAATGAGGAAAGGACAAACCCAGAACTTCTACTGTATCTGTAATGTTTCCTTTTTTTAAGAAATCTGAAGTAATTATGGCAAAATGTTAAATTGTAATAGAGCTAGTGGGTGGCTACAGGGAAAAGATATTTGTTGTGTTATTTTCTATGCTTTCTATGTGTTTGAAATATTTACAAATATTTCACAAAAAAATTTTAGCAAAATTTTAACCAAAAAAAGGGGAATTTTAGTAAATAAGAAATGCGTAAATGAAACAATTTCCGATCTCAGTTGTAATCGAAGAAATAAAAATAATTACAGTCAAATAGACAGATGAGTTATTAAATTGATGAAGAGTTGAGAGTTTATATAATCTAGTGTTGGCAAGGAAACATGTTGCTTTCTGAAAGGCAATATAACAATATATATCAGAAACCTTCAACTGTGTTTACCTTCTCACCTGTGCATACCCTCTAGAAGGTTATCCCGATGCAACTGTAAAAGAGGTACAAAAAACTAGATCTGGCCTACATATCCAATGAAAGGGATTGTTTAAATAAATAATGATGCGTAAAATGGAATATCATTCAGTCATTAAAAATGAATACAACTGGTATTTTATGACACAGTAATTAAATACATATAGTTAAGAGACAAAAAAGTCATAAGGTAAAATGTATGTTCCTACAGAAAAAAAATCTCAATCTTTTACATAATTTTACATATATAATCTATATAACACACATCAAAAATTGCATATGAGATAAACTAAAGTTAATAGTTTGATGACCATCTGATTGGGGATGAGTTTTGGATATTTTTCCTTCTTTTTACTTTTAACAAGTTTCTAACCCTCACCCCTCCCACCAAAAATAGATGATAACTAAATTTGATGATCATTGGATTAGGGATGGGTTTTGGATATTTTTTCTTCTTTTTACTTGTAACAAGTTTCTAACCCTCACCCCTCACCCCTCACCCCAAAAATAGATGATAGATAGATCACACTGTTGACAATGGCGGTCTCTAGATGATAAGATTGCATCTGGTTTTTCCTTCTTTTGATTGATCTGTATCCTCTAATTTGTCTACAATAGGATAAATAATAATTCAACAAAGATGACCCCAAGCGTTAATGTTTAAAAATTGAGTATATTTCTGGCTTTCGTAAGAGTAAATTATTAGTTTGGCTAATAGGATTTTTGCTCCAAAGCAGATTTGGAAAAGGTAACTATCAATAGGCACCTTTTACATCCATTTCCTGGTTGGTCTTTCTCACTAGTTACCACTAAATACTAGATGCTGCTTATTCTCATTCTCTTTCTTCTCTCTCTCTCTCTCTCTCTCTCTCTCCTTGAACGTCTCTCTCTCTCTCATTCTTCCGTGTTATTTCACAGGGTCTGAGGTACTAATTAGAACACCAAGAGTGGCCCATTCTCCTTTCTTAAGCAGACAAATTACTCAGCCCTGCTTCTCTTTCTCTGTTATTTTCTCTGTGCATAACCTCTTCCCTTTCACTATTGCCACCCCTGATAAATGACACCTCTACAGATCTCATCCTGAAAAACTAGAACTATTTGCTTACATTCCTCTCTCTTACACTAAATTGCGCTGTGCTTGAGGGAAGGACTCTGGTCTTACCTTGCATTTCCAGACCCAGCACAGTGTCAGACTCACAAAGAAACCCCACACATACAAGTGTCACCATCTGGGCATCTCTGTTTTAGCCAGAAGAGTTCCCATTCTAATTCACCAGTGCTAATTTAACCTTGCAACAGTGCATTCATTATGTGCAGAGTACGAATGGCTGTTCTTAAAAATTATACGACATGGTATTTTTAATGATTTTATTGGCAAGGATTTCAATATTTGTAAATTATAAATGATTCAAGTTTATATTCCCTTCAAATATATGAACTGGTGCTTTATTTGTCATCTTGCACTTAGTTCTAAGTATTGTAGACTTATTTACTTTAGTTTTGCACGCATTCCAGCAACTTCTCTCAGAAAGTTGGTTTACCTGAATATTCATGGAGTCTGTTGCTCACCTTTACATTTCGGATCAATTACAATTATTATTAAGGAGCAGTTTATTGTTCATATATTAACAATGTACATTGATACATAGATTTGCAGTGCCCTGAGTAGTTTAAACTTCATTTCTTAATGTAGTCATCATACCATTGTTTCCTTTTAAAGATGAGGCAGCAACAGATTAAGTAACTTGCCTAAATTTACACAGCTGACAAAAGGAAGGGCCAAAACTCAAAAAAGGGTCTTTTGAATTCAAATCTAGTCCTCCTTTCATCGTGAATTCATTCATTCAACCAATATTTAATGAACACATGTATGTACAAGAACATTTTCTGGTTGCTGGGGAGACAAATGGAAGGAAAACAGAACCTAGTCTCATAGAATATGTAAGTATCAGAAGAAACCAATTAATTATTGAATTACAATGGTGATAAGTGTCATGAAGAAAAAGCAATACATAAATAGAAAGCTGCTAACATCCAGGAAAGAGGCAGATACAGATTTTAGTGCCTTATTAAAGCACCCTTTAAAAATCGTCGCAATATTTATTGAGTATTTACTCTGTGCCAGCTGAGGTTGCAGGCACTTTACATGTATTAACTCATGAAATCCTCCCTTGGAGGTGGATTCTATTATTGCCACTCCCATTGCACAGATGAGGAAACTGAAGTAAAAGACTGTGCAACTGTCCACAATCACATACTCAGAGCCCTTCCTTGACTATTTTTTGGTTCCGCAAGTCCTCGGAATTGACCTTGAGAGAATGTCCCTGGTGAAGAGACTGCGCTCTGACCACTTGCCTTGAATCCTAGTGCAGAAAAGGTTTTAAACAACACACTTGTGCAAAGATACAAGACTCTGAGATCCTGAGCCTCGGAAGATGATGGTTTTTGCAGTAATCTCCTACACGTCGTGAATCTACTTTATACCTGCTCATACTTGGATTATTACCACTGGCCTCCCTGATGATTCAGGTTGCTAACAGGGAGGTAAAATGGGACTCTGCTGTCACTGAAAAGAGGGACCAGAGTGCCCACCTCTTTTGTTGTTGGTTGGTTTGGGTAGTGCTGTCTGTTTCCAGGGAATGGGTGCGTAGGGAAGAGGGAGAGCCCGAATAAAGGCAACTGATCACCAGCGACTGCCTGTTCACGAGACGGATTAGGCCCAGCACACTGGTGGAGAACAAGTCTCAGTGGCCCTGTCCCTTGGCTTAGTCACCTGGCCTCAATTTGAGTCCAATTGCTTAATTTTGCGCACGCCCCATGCAAGCCGATCCCCGTGCCACTCTGTGTCTTCTTTATATTTCTCCATAATGTAGTCTCTGGCTGTTTAACTGCAGCAGGCTTTATGATAAGGGTTGTTGTTTGGCTGGGGTTTTTTTCCTTCTTCCTTGGCAGTAGGCATAGACTTAATTTTAAAAGACACACTCAAACTCAAACAGCCCTGAACGACTTACACAGAAAGCAGGGTGTTTTCTAGCCTTGTTTTTAAAATATTACAATTTTTTTTATTAGGCAATTTTATCATTGTTATAAATAAGTAATTGTACTGGGGAGAAGGGATAATCCTTATTTAATTAAATTCATCTATACTCCCAGGTTGGCAGCAACAAGACATATGTGAGACTAATACCCACAGCCCGCCTCTTTGCATGTGCAATTAAAAATTCACTCTACAGTAGCACTGGCAGTTTAGTGTTGCTTTTGGCATTTACAAATTCTTTTATTTTGTGACTTTTTTTTACCATACACATATGCTGGAGCAGATGTTGCTTATTTGTTGTTTATTCAAATCTGTAGGCTCTGGCAGCTAACTCCATTGTTCTGTAATGAAGCTTTATTCACTGTCCTGTATGAGGACCCAGAGCCTGAACGAGAGGCTGCCTTAGTTCCCAGTAGGACGCCACAGTTATTGCCCTTGTAGTTGGCTGTTTATAGTTGGAAGCTTGCGTTGGGGGAAAAAAAGCAGCAACAACAAAGGGCTGGGTGGTCACAGTCGGGGTGCGTGGAAGGGAGTGGACGGGAAGGTCATCTAGCTGTCCTCTGCTCTGTGTTTCTGCCCGGTGGTCCCAGCCTGGCATCCAGACTCATCTGCTGTGGGGATTTGGTGTCGAAGGCTGGGACGCACTTTTTTTCCCTGCTGTTTCTCTTTTCCTTTCTCTTTCTCTGTCTAGTTATTTATTTCGTTAGCAAGCAGGGTGTCCGCTGCATCTCGCCACCCCCACCTCCTTATTTCCAGCGCATCAGTAGATTTGTTAATAAGCGCACTTAGCCATAGGAGCGCCGTCCAGCACAACCCTGTTTCTCCCATATATCACACCCTCGTCACATCTCTCCTCATCCAGATACTGTGTCTGGCTGCCCATGTCTTGGGGGTAGCCACACTTCATAAAAGTCGAGAATGTCAGGTCCATGTTGACCGTGATAAAGACCTGCTGATCCCTAGAGCTCGAATGCCAATTTGGAGACGGCCGCCTTCTGGAAAACTCCTGTCTTGGCCAGGAGGCAATCAATCAGAGATGTAACCACCTCCATCTGGCACATTATGACATGGAACCTCACTATTAACACATTTGTGATTCATCTTGTCCCAACGAGTGGTGCCAGGGATCAAACCACATCCTCCCTCCCCGTGGCAGCTGGGAGCATTCTAGCTTCCCAGCACGCAGAGTTAACACATTGGCTCCTGTGACATCTCAAGTAACAATTCTTTTAATTATCACACCTTCCCTCCCCCTCCCCACCCACTCCACAGACATTTTGGCACCATAGGGATATTTTGCAGCCGGCAATCACTACTTTTCTTAATTGACGGGGTATGTTCCAATAGCGCAAAGCCTGGTATTATTCACTATCGAATGAAAGGGGCAGTGGGTCGATGCTCAGTTTTATAGAAATAACAACCTAAGTAACACTCTACGCTTATGTGGGGACTTTTGCTTTTATAAAAATGCTGCCGTGTTCATTCATAATGTTATTGAAATTGATTTCTCATATTGTCTAAATAATGAATGTGAATCTCCTTAGGACTGAATTCAAGAGGTCTTTCCCATTCTGGCCTCAGTTCATCCTAATAACCTCATTTCCTCTCCCGCAGCCTGGACTCCGCAGGTGTTGGGTTGCTCAGTGACCCCCGGAATTCCCTACTTTTGCATCTCTGTAGCTAAATTGCTCCATTTTCACGGAATCCACTTCTGATCTCCCCTTCCACTTGTCAAAAGTCATTCATCATCTATAAAGGCCTCAGTTCAGTTATTGCCTCTTCTGTCATCTTCTTCAAGAACCCTATTCCCCAGGGATACTCCTTCTTCAATGTTCCCATAAATGTTGACACGTTTTTACCATAGGACTTAATATATTCTTGCCTTTTATTTATGATTAGCTGTGTACAAAACATATGTCCCTAACTAAAGCCTTACTCCTTTCAAAGACCCTTGATGTGCATCTTTGTAGTGATCTCTCAGCTAAGGATAGGCATAGCATCTACATAGGAGTCAGCATGGTTGTTTATACAGAATGGGAATTGACCTTGAGCATTCGGTGTGCCAGGCACTACACAAAGCACTTTGCATTCTTAATTCTTCTTCAAAACCACCATGGAAGCAAGTAGATTTTACTCCCATTTCATAGATGATGGAACTGAGGCTCAGAGAAGATAGTAATTGGATCCAAGTATCCTAGCTAGGGAGTGACTGAGCTAGGATTCACAGATCTGTCTGAGCCCAAAGCTCTGATTTTTATTAAAACACCTCTTTATTTCTCTAGCAAAAAATTTCACTAGCTATGCTAGTGCAGTTAATATACCACCCCAGTATAAAAATGTTGGCAGAACTAGATTTATGGTTCAACAGAGAAAAACACTGCTGTATCTCTAAGGAAATACTAAAATCAAACTATATTAATATGGTGAAATGGTCCACACCATAAAAGGGAGCAAACCAAAGTTTATGGTTTAACTAGGGGTTGAGTTTATTTAAATTCAGACTTAATAATAATAATACTTCTAAACCACTATCACCCCCCCAAACTATGCTAGAAATGAAAATGAACAGGAGAATGCTTTTCTATGCTTCCTATAAAAATTAATTTTTTATGTTTAACACAAGATGTGTTTCTGAGATTTTTCAAGGGATAGATTAGGAAACCAAGAACCTTTTATTTTGTTTCAGCCTGGGGTTGTTTTCGAAGGGGGTTAGAAAAGAAATCTCCCAAAGGCCTTTTGAGCCTGAAGAGGTGATTACGGGAAGAGGCAGTATGGCCAAGGTAGTTGATAAAAAGAAGGTAATTGATAAAAGCCTCTCAAAAGGAAGGTAAAGTGGATGCATTTCAGCTGTTCTTTATCTTACCTTTAATTCCCTATTCTTGCTCCAGCTCAGCTCTACAACTTTTCCCTGCTCTTTTCTAGGTCTCTTTAATTACTGGCTAAGTGCTACTATAAAATGATTCAAGGTGAATACTGAATCAAGAAACCTAGGCCATTCATTCAGGAGTTTGGGTTTTGCCAAAATTCCCAGGTAAAATGACATTAATGGAAAGATCAGTGGCGTGTGAGGGAGCAAGAGGAAAATCATAGCTTCCCACCTCCTTTCCAAGGCCCTGTTGGAAGGAAGATCCCAGGTCTTGTCTTGTGCAGCAAACATCATCCTTAACGATGAGCATGAGGCTCTGGAAAAGGTTGAGCCGGTAAGACATCCTAATGAAAAGGAAACTGGTGATAGAATAGGCTTTGGATACTAGGGCTCTGCCTTTCATAACTGATCTTATTCTGGCTCTTCTTGCTTTGGAAAGAGAGCTGGCATTTTCCCCGCCTAGCTTTCCCTGGGCAAGTTGAAGCCAGAGGTAAGGCTGGTTCTTCTTTCTGGGAAGAGAGGTTAGAGAGCGGCCCAGTGCCAGAGCAGCTGAGGTTTTGATTGGTTTCTCCTGCTGCCAACTCTAGCCAGCGTCTGGTGCCCACACAGACCTCAATGATGATATCTGACATGGTCCGTTTCCTTCAGCATGTGCAGTTTGCCCACCTGCATGGCAATCTCACAGGTTTAACCTTGGTCATGAACTGATACATTAACCAATAGGATTTAAATTTATTTTATAAAACATAACATGATACCAACTTGTAGGTGTTCTATTTTCATGAAATGATTTTCATTAAATATGTGTAGAGTTGGTCTATAGAGAGTTTCAAAGTTCTGTGTTCATCACTATGGCTCCTATTATATGAATAGGTAAACTAGTGGTATAAATTCTTGCCTCCTGAAAAATACGACTATTTTGAAAAACCATTATTTGCTCTCTGTTAACAATAAAGTGAACAAATTGTGATTTCCTAGGAGTCCAAAGATCCTAACTAGCATACCCTGGTATTCCTACATGGAGGACCTAACACCTACTAGAAACTCATTAAGTGTTTGTTCCCTTGGTATCGGGGATGTATTTCTGCCTATGATGAAAAGTCAACAAAGCCAAGTCCTTCGCTAAATGTCTTCATAGTGCAGTCATTCAGACAAGACAAATGAGGGGTGGGTGCAGGGAAGAGAGAGAGAGAGAAAAACTCATAATGGTCAAGCCCCATGGGCTTAAATAAAATCAAGGTCACTTAGATATAACTTTGCAAAAATAATGTAGTCCAGCACCATAAAGTGCTGTTGATCTGACTTGATATGAAGAAGGGGCTTTGAGCTTAGAGAAATAAAAAAAAAATTCTTATGTTCATCAGACAGTTATTTTCAAATATCAGTATCAAATTTTATATCAACTGGGATTTGCATCAGGGAAATTGAAAACTAAAAATTCACATGGATAGTTGGGGAAAAAAAGATATGAATCAAGGTATTTTCAGCAGCAAAGAATTTTTTCCTTTTTGATTATTTTTCTTTGTGCATATTGGCAACTCTTTCTACACCTTCCAAAATCTCAATATTTTTTCACAAGGTAAATTTTTTCATCAGGTAACCTAGTAAATTTAATAATTTTAATTTACTCTTGGAATCTACTCTTCTAGTTATTTCTATTCTTTTTCTCTCAGGACAGAATAATTTCCAAGTCTGCTATAAAGCTGTCATCCTTGAATTTCCCTTTACCTTTTTCTTGGGTTAGATTCTCTCTTTCCTAGAGCTCCTGTCTTCTTTCTTTGAAAAATTTTTGTTTCAGGCATCTTCCAACAATTTTATTAGATTCAAAGCATGTAGAATCAGAAAACCAAGCTCTGCCCTCAGTGTGCCTTTCCCACCAACAAGGCAGTCACTCTCAATACTTGGTGTACAGTTGTCATTCTAGGATATCTTAGCAAGATCGATTTGGATTGGATCCTTGTGGGATATCCCATTTTTTGACACTTCCCTCTCTTGACTGATGCCTTCACTTTGGTGGAAGACTGTCTCAGTAGCTTCCTAAGAAATGTGCAAAAGAAGGAAGTCTTTTGAGACCTGGTGTATCTGAAAATGTTTAATCCACTTGAGTTGATATATGGAGTCAGTATCAAACTCTAGGTCCAAAATTATTTCCTTCAAAATTCTGAAGGCCTTGCTCCATTGTCTTCTTGCTTCCAGTATTGTGCTGTTGAGAAGTCTAAAGTTATAGTGAACTCTGTTTTGTTGTTCTCTGTCTCGAGAAGCTTATAGGTTTTCTTTTTGTCTTCACTGTTTCAAAATTTTATATTATGTATGGTTTTATATTATGTATTTTCTTCCATTATATTGGGTTCTCAGGGTCCATTTCAATCACAAATTCATGCCCTTCAGTTTTAAACTATTTGTTACTAATTTTTAGCACTAATTTTTCTCTTTCTGGAAATTCTATAATTTAAATATTGGCACTCATGAACTGGTTCTTTAATTTTCTCTCCTGTTTTTCATCTCTTTAGTTTTTTTTTTTTTTTTTTTTTTTTTTTTTTTTTTTTTGCACTAATTTCTGGAATATTGTCTCAGTTTACCTTGCAACACTTTTATTGAATTCATTTATGTTTTCATGTATTTGACATACATGAGGTTTATGTTCTCACAATGCTTTTTGTCCTATAGCATCTTATTCTTTTTTTTTTTTTGAGACAGAGTCTCGCTTTGTTGCCCAGGCTAGAGTGAGAGCCATGGCATCAGCCTAGCTCACAGCAACCTCAAACTCCTGGGCTCAACCAATCCTGCTGCCTCAGCCTCCCGAGTAGCTGGGACTACAGGCATGCGCCACCATGCCTGGCTAATTTTTTTATATATATATTAGTTGGCCAATTAATTTCTTTCTATTTTTATAGTAGAGACGGGGTCTCGCTCAGGCTGGTTTTGAACTCCTGACCTTGAGCAATCCGCCCGCCTCGGCCTCCCAGAGTGCTAGGATTACAGGCGTGAGCCACCGCGCCCGGCCTTTTTTTTTTTTTTTT